>JAVQJS010131388.1:0-17156 GCA_036024795.1 Galaxias rostratus | reverse complement strand
CCCCCCCCCCCCCCCCCCCCCCCCCCCCCCCCCCCCCCCCCCCCCCCCCCCCCCCCCCCCCCCCCCCCCACGAGAGTTGGAGATGATTGCTGAAGATTGAGGCAGCTCGATATGAACATATTCTTGAATGCCAGTGTCCTCTTTGTTCCGCAAAAAGACAATTCAGAAGAGTCGGAGCTCATGAAAACCATATTGTCAGAACAAATATATCCCCTGGACACCTGCTCTAAACCTTTGTAAACGGCATGATTGAATGGAGAGTTTCAGCTAAAGGTCAAGTACTGCTGACAACCAACCATGGAAAGATGATGGTAATCGTTTTGCACAAATCTAACCTCCAGGATAGAGTAACTCACAAGCCAAAAAAATATCCCTTTCTTGAACCTAGCCTGGGAATAAACTAGCTAATAGGTTCTTTCAAACTAATGGAAAAGGCTGTTCTGATTACGAATCACTTGAAACATTGACTAAGTACATGGGTCTTAAGAAATGGGCAGCCACGGAAAATCATTTTTATACAAAGCCTAATCATCTGCTCATCAAAGCCAACCCCGAGGTGAGTAACCTTAATCATTAAGGAGATGTGAATGGGGCTGAACGATTGGATTGAATGCAACTTTCAATCAACCTAAACAGAAAATAAAGTATAATCATGGATTCATATATTTGTGGTTTATGCAGAGTTTATCACAAATGAGAAAACATAAGTTTCCATGACCAATAAAGGAGTATACAGAAGAAAGTTTAGAGGTGCCCGGTCGCAATTGAGGCACATGGATGGCAGCGAAAATCCTGGTCATGCTTAATATAATCAATGCTAACCAAATGTTTTACCAAAATATGAATTGAGTAGCCTAAAAGTATACATTGAATTTATTGTTGATTGAGTAAAATGTTGTTTTACTCCAGACGATGTAACACATATACCTTTTTGTAATCAATTCTTATGGGGGGAAAAAGTGATTGACGTGACCTAAGAAATGTACTACTCCGTTGGCTAATACAGTGCATTTCTTAACAATGCCTAGACCCGATGGGATGGCCGAGAAGAATAAAGAAACATTGGGAGCTCGAAAGGGCTTTAACCCCAAATAATAATGTAATGAAAAACGTGATTCAGTCAGGCAAAAAAAAGTTGCTGGCAGCAATGCCGAAGAGGCTAACGATACCCAGGCTAACTTTACATCTAACGTTTGTTGCGTCAAATAAGTCTGCCTCTACATTGAGGGACCACAGCAAGACTCAAGAGTCTCTTCAGTAAACAGAAGATAAGAAATTATTACTTTGTTCCACAATGAGCCAGGAGAGGCTCAATAACCTAGCAATACTCAACTTACGTTGAGTGTGAACTGGCAGAACAATTGGACTGTACACTACAATTCATGAAGGGCTTTGCATCCAGAAAGACAAGGATACTAGATGGCTGTAAAACCTCAAAGATAAAGCCTGAAGCAGGTAAGAAATAGCCGTTTCTACTGGGGTAATTAAATTAGCAGATTTCGTTTGACCTTGGGTGTGTGAACGTGTCACAGATATATTATTGGTGCGTGTGTGCACGTGTGTGATTTACCTATATGTAACCCCTCTCAATGAGTAAGTCTTTCTCAGTTTGCATGTATGTTTTGTAGGTAAGAGAAATAATGCATGCATTAATATGAGCAGATTAGATGGGCGCCCATTCTCTGAGCCTTTCCACGGCCCCAGCCAATTTGCCCAGACAGTATGTTCGTATGCAATGAACATCGGGTGGAACAGGTTTAAGTGTGCATTTGGGCAAAGCAAGGAGGACGATCCAAACATAACGGAAACAAAAAAGAAACGGAATGTGTTTTCGGTCTTCGCATTTGAGTTTTGAATGGGGAATCTTGAGTACGTGTGGAATAACTGAAATAGAACTGTCTAAGTCGAGTTCAAACATATACATTGAAAAACAGCATGCATGGAATGCTGCATGAATGGAATGACTATTGTCTTCACAGCATGTAAACAGCAGGCCTCTTTTGTTCCTCTATTTCAGCTAGTCATTGGCTGTATATATAAAATCGCATCAGCATTTCTGGCTTCAATACAATGGTATCTACTGTTACCTAATAATGAAAACTAAGGAACAGAAGTAGGCCTTGGGCTCCATCTAGTGTTCAGTGGCAGTATGGTTTTTCCTCACTTTTTGATCACGGGCATATGGCATTGGACAAAAATTTGATATGCAAGCTTTTTCCAGGTGTTGCTACGTCCTGAAGAAATATGAACTTTGACATTAATACTTTTTTTTACAAGGCCACAAGTGAATTGTGCTACAACATTAAATTGCAGTGATATTTATTTAAATTAACGAGTCATAGATCATCAACATTTTCAAGTTTTCAGGGAACATGTGGACAGTGCAAGTTATGGCACACACAAATATATATCACACACCTGGGCTAGTCATTATTTCACTAACCGTAAACAATTTGACATAACTTGAAGGCCCTTCCTTTTGGCTAACATTCGGTTGAAGTTGCATGTCCAAATGATCAGATATACCTGAAGCTAATTCAAGATGAGAAGTGCTGACCCAATTAGTTTTTAGAAAGAGTGTAATATTTCAAATGTCAAGCTAAACAGATTGTTACTGGATTCATTTTAATAGCACGTTTCAACAACAGTCGAATGTCTAAATTGAGGATCAGCTAATGGCACTCCTTATTAGAGATAGACAATACATTGTTTCACAGGGCATACCCCTAGTTGCCGTACCTTCAAAGCTTAGGTTAATTCAAATACATTTAAAATCCCTCAAAATGTGTTTCACCCAGGACTGACGAAGCATTCACCCCAGATGAATGGCACAGCACTTTCAAGTATTTGGAACTTTTAACCAGGAATACATCAAGTTAAAAAGAAACTAGGAAGGTATCAGAAGTCATTTTCTAATTTGTCAACACTTGTCACCAATTCAGCATCTCATAGTAAAAAATAGATAATACAAAATGCTTATAAAATACAAAAGGCTGGTGTGATTAGTTTACGGCTATCAAATTCCTTTGGACAGGAAGAAATACGCCATGCACATCTCAAGTATAACCCAAACCGCCCAAGACCAGCGGGTAGCTGCCATGTCTTCGCAACACTGTTTGAAAGTTCAAAGTGAGGACAGTAACAATGAGAACCTATGAAACGAACCACGCTTTTTTTTCCTCTTCTTCACAGACTATTTGAATTGAAGCGGTGGCGGTAGATGATTCCTCGATAGTCTTGGCATCTCGCGCAACTTTTCTTTTTTGCACACATCCTCCACTTCCATGTGTTCTCCCTTGTGCCAGAGTTTGCCCGTGGATACGAGCCAGTTGGATAAAAGCGTGTTCATACTAATGATGGAAGAAAAAAAAAATTCAGTTGGTGTCTACAGAAGAGGCATGGAGATCCTGGAGAATCCTCTGTAACTCCTGGATGCAGGGCGCCATGGCCTGGCTGTGCACCTGGGCCAACTTGAACCTTGAAAAAGTAAAGGGAAAGACATTTAGTTAATTCTAGAAAACTAGATTTACATGCCTATATTATTTTGCCATTATACTAAAGTATTAAAATAATGCATTCAAGTTTAACCTTAAAGCCAGTACAGGAACCTTTTTTTTTGTATTGCCGTGTTATCAATACCTTTCAACAGATTTCACATTGCAATGTCAATGGGAGAATGAATAGAATCTTAGATGAGATCAGTCTTCCTGAAGTCTCAATACTAATTATAATTGTTGTCTGCCAACAAATGTGGTCTCCCTCATTTACCACACAAGAAGTGAGTCGCCAAATCATGAAAGGATGCCCATACTTGTAGTATAGTTGTTGATCATGCGAGCAATATGCAGTGACCACTGCCTTTATGCGCGTAGTCTTGGCGACAAATTAGGAAAAATAAAAATACAGAGCGCAAACTGCAGAGGCAGGCCAAATCACCTTTTATTAAAGCAGCTGCAGGAAGTTTCCTTATAATCAAAATGACCCCAGGTAACATCAGACGGAGAGAGAGTGAACCTTGAAGTTCATTATGCACCACCCTTTCACTTTTTTATTTGACAGAAAAGCGTTGACAGATGACAGAGTGAAGGTTTAGAAGAGGCAGCGTACCTCCTGAGCAGGTCCCAGCCCTTGGCCGCTGGGGGCCTGTGGAGCTGTAGCGCGGCGCTGCACTGGCCGGCCAGCGTGCGGTAGCACTGCTCCCGGAGGGCGTTGTGGCCGGCCGTGTCCCAGTGGGGCAGCTCGCTGGTGGCGCGCCAGGCCATCAGGGCGTGCTCCAAGGCCCACTCCCACGCTTTGTCGCGGAGCAGCGCCTGGCCCCACTCCTCGCATGACACCTGAGGAGGGAGGGAGGGGGGGGGAGATTGCCATTTAGAAAGTTTGGGATTGGTCCTTCCAAGAGTGCTCGCTTTAATGCAAGCCTAGTAGATAGTCCTTGACATTTGCCAAATGTGAGACTAATTATAACAGGGTCTGAAAAGGCTGAGGAAACACAATTTGCGTTGGCTTATGAAGCACCTCTAAAACATTTCATTTTTTTATATGATTATGCTTATAGCTCTTCAGCCATATGCAACTCGTTGAGTTTTGGCTGAACTGCAATGACAACTACCTATGTCCATCAGCTCACTAACTTTAAGCTTCAAACTGCTACATATACGTATCTAAGCACAAAAATCTCTCTGGCATCCAATTTAATGTTATGTATGCTGTATTTACACTTTTGTATAAAAACAAGACCACACTCAAGTGACCATGGTGCGAGCCTAAAAACAACTACATCGATGTATGTATTGCTCACTTTAAACGCTACTAGGTGTGGATATGCTTTCCGGTATATGTATTTCTCACTTTGAACGCTACCAGGTGTGGATATGCTTTCCGGTAGCAATGTGCGTCCCGGTTGGAGCCAAGCCGCGAGTACGGTATCGACCGGTAAACATTGGCCTTCTTCAGCTGCAGGTCGTCCTGTAGATACTTAAGGTCGGATGACAGGTTCCACTGCTCTTTACTCTGTGGGATTGAGGGACAGACAAAACACAACATGGCCGTATGAGTATGTGTTTTAGCGGGACAAGAGAGAGCAGAGAAATATTCCTTGGCGTCATGTTCATTTAAAGCGTTCGCAATGGGAAGTTGGAAATTGGGCTTATCTATATTTACCTGGGCAACTAAGACAAACGACCGCACGAGTTGCACCAGCTGCTGTTTCGAGAGAGGCATCTGCCCGTCCTCCATTTTGTCACACTGGTCCTCCAGGCTGCCTCTCCACTGCCTGTTGATGGGAGAGTTCACTGGAACACAAGGAGCAAACTGAATGTTACCACAAGTACAATTCCACTACATATAGAATTTGTCCACAAATAGGCAGATGTATTCATATTTATTATAATTAAAATTCAGGTTGTATACTGAATACACTTATCCTGTAAGAGGACAATAACACCAGTCATTTGGGTTAAAAATAGTGGGATTGAGAATATTTAATTATAAACGAGACATTTCAGAGATTTACTTACATGGGCCACGTCTAGAGTTTGTAGTGCGGCTTCTGCTCCTCGGAGTTGCTGACAATGGATCCATCCGGGAACTTAGAATCTCTAAATATGATCTTCTCATGCGGTCTGGAAAAGATTAAGGTAAGATTTAATTATTGTCATAGTATACTGCAAAACTGGTTATTCAAGTCTTTGCAATTAATAGTGATGTATGCGTGTAAATATTCTCAGCTTATTCGCAGTACCATATTGCAACTATGAAAAAGTTATCCAAACACTAAAGTCAGCTGATGCGAAAAGGGGATATTTTAATCATGGTAAACGGAATTCTAAACGGATATTAATTATATAGTTATTTAAAATATTGCTAAACATTCAGTGGCGCGCGTTTCGTGCTCGACTGGCGCGTGATAGTACTTCTATGATTGCACCTTGCATCATAGTTCGCTGCATAATGTGCCAACACAGGTTTATTATATATTTATACCTACCAGTAATTTTCGGTTGTGGAGCTGAAATTTCCATCAGTGCACGTCTTTGGTGACATATTGTAGCCATTGGTAGACTTGATATTTCCAACAATAGGTTAGCAACAACAGCTAGCGCTGGCTTTTCAAGTTTCAAGCGCCCTCCTGACCCTACTTAGGGTAACTAGTAGTAGTACTAGCTAACTTGCCCAGTTAGCTACCCGCAGCAACTTCAAATGCGCTTATTTCCCCCCTAAAGAGATTCAAAACCAAATTTTAGCTAAATATAGTTAACTATACTGTTCTTGTGGCTGCACAGCTATCAACTGAGTATAGTAGTTTCTGGCCAACTTCTTAACTAGAAAAACACGCTAACTAACGAGGAAAAATAACAACTTTCAGTCGTCGCGACCACAATGCAAGCACTCCTGCTGAAGCGCGCGACACTAGATGCACATCAAGTTGCCGCGCGGGCGGGGTTTAAGTGTGTCTGTCAACTACATTGGTCAACTTTAATCCATGCGTCAAACAAGCGCCCAATATGCAAATTATCTATTGGGGTTCAGGTTTTAGGCCGTCAGCCTAAAAACATGTATTGTGTGATGTCATTATTTAATATCTTAAGTGCAGTATTAGTAAAACGTATAAGGGATTTAATGGCTTAACATTGATTTTATTTTACATTTTGGTGTGATATTCCATGATTTAAAAATAGATGATTTGATATGTATTTAATGTATGCTAATGTCACAGGGAGATCTTCTTTGGGTCTATAAATTAATTATAAAAAATGTAATTCTACTTCAGCTGTAACGAAAGCTTGAAAGTTTAAAAGCAAGTTTGTTCAGTCAATTAAAAGTCACTAGACTATTCAGGACCGCTGAGGGCTTCTTCACCACTCTTAACTGTTGGCACAGAACACACCAACACGGAGCATAGCGCATAGCAACATGTCTCAACAAAGTATTTGAAAGCCACGTTTTGTAAACCGAAGACTAATTACATTCACTCTCCATTGAGTCTACCATTCTCTGCTTTTAGTCCAATGTATTTATTAAACAGCTAGCTAGATAACTAGAAGGTGTAAAACTTTTGAACCATGATAAGTTAATTCATGACGAATGAGGAGGCTCGCATGATGTCCCTTACAACATATTTGAACGTTGTTTTAATGCAGTGGTTGCTTTTATTGTGTACAGCAGTATATCATTGTCAATGTATAAAATAGTCTATATCAACCAACAATAACATCATTGTTACATATAACAGTTGTTACTATGACCATGAGGGTACATTTAAACACATCAATAATACATCTGTATGTACATTATTGCCACATCATTGAAAATGTGTACGTTATTGAGTCATAGAATTGAATATGACATTTGTGTCAACCTACATCTGATACTAAGAAAGCACAACAATTATTGTTTACATGAAATCCTCATATCACAGTGTCAAACCTGTTTAGACCTAGAATATTTTTCTTCTTCTGCACTACAGTATTTGCACATATATGTGTGACTGGTATTGTATGCTTTGTCCTAGCAGAAGAGAACAACGATATGTGCCTTTGGCTGCAATGACTTCAATTCTGACTGAAGGGACATACATTTGGACAATTATTTATTTATTTATTCATTATATATTATCAAAGAAGTAAGTGCACAGTGCAAAAACAGTTTTTGGGGGGTGAATTTGCAGAGACATACTGCCTAAATACAGGTCTATATCATGTTGTGGTGGTGTATTGGTATGTTGGCATGTGATGGGTATATTGACACATAAGGCAATATAGTGTTTACACAAAAACAAACATTTGCAGTACTCATAGCACCAGAAATAAGGTGAGGAAAAGGTTTTAATATGTTATTATGAAAACAAAAGAACAATATTCTGAGTTATTTCATAATTTAGTCGGCCGGTTCATCATGTTGAGATTGTTGGCTACACTGGTAGGAGTGCGTTTATCTTTCCCTGTGGTAAGAGAAGAATTTGGAATATCCTTGGTGTGGTGTCCAGGATTAACGGCACTGTTTGTCCCTTTTGGGTTGCTGTAGCCTTTAGGTTTCGGAATCCTTGTTGGGCCCGGTCTTCGGAATGATTCTATAGGTATCTGGGAAGAGCAGGGGAAAATACGATTGTATTGAAACATAAATTGGGCGTAAAATGTTCACAAATTATTTATCAACATCATATCACTGGGGTGAATGAATATGAAAAGTAAAACTTTGTCATGAAGCAAATCTAAAATTAACTTTATGTATATGCCATGATGCAGCACCCAAATCTGGACACTAGATGGAGACAACGATTTAATTTCTGATTTAAGTGTCACTTTGAGACTACATCCTAAAGGTGAAGGCCTACAGGAGGATGTCTTTGAAAAATATATTCTGTTTTTGGTGAAAGGGACTATTTTTACATAATGAGCTGTAAGTTGAACTCACCATGCAGTTAATTCCAAGAATTAGGGCTTAACAGTGCTACCATGCACAAGTCTCTCATGCTTTCACTGAAGACCGCAAACACTTTTTAATGCCCACTGAGCAAGGATTTAGGTACAAGATCCAAAAGAAAAAGCACAACTTTTATTGAAAGTGTTTTTGATATGTAAAGGCTATCTGCCTGCATTATATCCCCCCTCACTCATGAGCGAGGGTTGGAGTCTGCTGGGAGACAGGTGCTGGATCTCTTCCCGTGGCACAACCCCATAAATCCCACAGGAAAGGGAGTTTAGTGGGAGTTTGCATGAGCCTGAGTGTTTATTGCATAGGTCAGCACAGGGAGGGAGGGAGGGAGAGAGAGAGAGAGAGATGCAAGAAAAAGTAGAAATGGGAATCGAAAGAAAAAAGAAAAGTGTTGTCTTCATTAATTGAGGGCACTGCAACACTTCGACTATGCACCCTTCGGTATGGCGTCCCGAGGTTTCAACCATTGCAACGTGTTTCATCACCCACGTGCACTTTCCCCGGATGCACGAATGTACGAATCTCACTTAAACTCAGGGAAGATCCTCCTGGAAAGATCAACACCACGGTGCTAGAAAAGTATGACGTGCCACCGACACAGGTCCCAGACCTCTACTGCAGGAAATCAAACTCTGAATATGTATGCGGCGTCTATCCCTTCACAGCACTTTATGACCGCATAAATTTGTAGCGGGGCTAGGGGGGGCGGGGAACGGTATCACGTGGAGACCGTGTTTATTCTACGCGGAACGACCTTAATTTAATGTCTAGCCTGCCCCCGTTGGAGCAGTACAACACGGGGGCTGCGTGAGAGTGTTGGTGCACAGACGCGACGCGACGCGCAGTCGAAAATCTTGGCACGGCCATCTCCGTGGCAACCACCAACACAATATTTTGTTTTGGCCGGCTTTTTTTTTTTTTTTTGGAGCGCGGTTGGGAGGAGGATGCCACTGCTGCTGCTCTCTGCTTTTCGGCCCATATCCTTTTTTCGCTCACAGCATAAAACCTTTGTTTCTCGTGGGGGGCCCTGCCTGGTTTGTTGACCTTATTTCTTGTTTAATCTGGACCCCAATTGCTTTTGGAGGCGCGTGAGGGTTCTTTTCTAAATGGCCCTGATTGCAGACTACACAATGTAATCTGTTTTTTTCGTCCAGAGTTTGGATCACTTTGACATTCTGCTTATCTGATTGGCAGGAGTGTGTTGATTTAAATAGACTCGCCTGATTGTAAGTCATGGAGTGAACTGAACGGGTTTGGAGGTGGGGTCCTAAATGCTTGTGCTCTCTTATCATGGTTGTTTTTTGTGCCTAGAGTTAACCCGATTGATTCGCGTGTTTGTATATTTTTCCACTCTTCCTGTGGTCTCACACTCAAAACGACCGATTGGTGAACCGTTCTTATAAACCGATTCTCTCCAACTGGCAAAGAGTGCTCCTAGGCTACATGAGCTAGGAAAAGGTTTTTTAAGGACATACACTCACACACAGAGGAATCACAGTCCTTTTGTTTGGCCTGGCAACTCTGTCTAACATAGAATAGAGAGTTATCAGGGTCTTTTTGTCGGAATAATATACTGCTACTCATAGTGAAACTGACTCAGGTAGCAGGTGTGTGTGTGTGTGTATGTGTGTGTGTGATATAAGGTTTATGTTTTATAAGCCATTTGAACAGTTTGATGGACCTTCCGTGGACAGTTCCTGTCTGTTCACACTCTTTCCATTCCACTCACATCCACTCCGAAGACTGTTTAGTTCTTAGGCGAACTGCAACGACACATTCGGATGTAAACTTCCTTCCTTCACAGAACGTGTGTGAGATCCGATCTCGACTTTCCATTGTATAACATTAAAAACGACTTCAACTCCTCACACGCCGTTGTCTTGGTTACTGGGTTTATAGGCTTTGGATAGAGGAAGAAAATCGATGACATCATCGGTCTAGGAGTTTAACTCAAGCCGGCAAACACGTGTCAGAAAGTGCCCTCCTTCCCTCCCCGCTTCTCTCTCCAATTCATCCATTACCCTTGGTTTGTTGCAAAACGCTTCACGTGAACTTGAAGGCGTCTCAGAAAAGTCGCTACTCATAACCTTCTTGTAACAGGCATGAAATACCAGTGTAACTACTATGTATTTTAGTGCAACAAAGAATCATGAAGAGTTAGAAAACATGCAGCTGAAAATGGATCGGACAGTTGCTCGTTGTCGCCTCTAGATTGTCATTTCCAATGTCCACCATTCAAGACATGCTGAATTTGTTGAGTGAGTAAATCATACGTGTGAAATGGACGACAAACAAACAAACCAAACAAAAAAAAACATCCTCTTTTTCCACGCTTTAATATTAAGAAAATAAAACAGCAAAATGCATGGCGTCTGATAAGGAAAACCAACAGTTATTCAAATGTTACATCGGTGAACAGTCATGAGCCATGAGGCATATTACAGTAAGTGCACACAGTTACTGGCAAACCTGGTGTGAAGTAAATGTTTTCTAGTGCTGTCAGACAATATTTATTTTCCTTTTTTTTTTTTTATCATGCACACAAACATACTTTCAAACAGAACCAACTGAACAAAATAACCCTCCCTCCCTGCACTCAATACCTGGGATTTAATCTTGAATCAGGTTGTTTGGGTGACCTGTTTTGGATGAAATTGATCATCTATTGCGCTTTTTAAAGGGGGGGGGGTATAAAGGATCTAGTGGACGGGACTGGATTGACTGGAGGATTTCGGGGTGGGGCGGGGCAGTCAATCATAGACATTACTTACTGTAATTTGTGATGGCCTTTGGATGGGGGTGGAGGTGGGCTTTATAGTGATGCTACTTGTGATTTTGCTGTTGCCTTTGGCCGGAGTCACGCCGTTGGAAAGTGCCGGAGTCCTCGGCTCCAGTCCCGTGGTGTGGCAGGGGCTCGGGGGCTGCGCAGGGCTACCGTTAATACTCTGAATGAAGGGACTTCCTAAGTGGATGTGGATCTTGTTGTCCTCCGTGGTGATGATGTTGGGGCCCGAGCTGTTTGACCTTTGAACCTGCCAGCCGCTCTGCCTCTCCGGGGTCACTCGGAAGACGGCGTGACCCCCGACGACCTCCAGCGGCTCGGCCGACACGGAGCGGTCGGGGGTGCCCGTGGTGACCGACACGATATGCATGGGCGACAAGGCCCGGTCAGGGGTCACCGAGCCCGAAGAGTCCGGGGTCATCGTTCGGGAGTAGGCGGCCATGGTGAAGGGCGACGCGGCTCTGTCCGGGCTGCACGGACCCTCGGACGGCGAGGGGGAGAGTTTGGATTTGGCGGTCGGGGAGAGCGAGGCGTTCTGGATGATGGTGATCCTCGGCTTGGGCGGGCCCCCGCTGGTGGGGATCATGGCCGTGCTGGTGTAGCACTGGGCGCCGCTCTCCGCCGCGGGACCGGTGATCTCCAGGACGGCCCGGTTGTGGCCGTGGTCGGGCGTCACCTTGATGTGCAGCGGCTGGCCGGGGCTGTGGTGGGTCAGGACCACGTCGCCTGGATGGACGTGGTTGCCGTTCTGCCTGGGCGTCGTTGTCGTCTCGTTGTTCTTGAGGAAGGGCACCCGCGCTCGCCTCATGTTGTTGTTCAGGTTGTGCACGTTGTCCAGGAGCGCCGGGAGGCACTTTGACAGCGGGAGCCCGTGGTTGTACGCGGGGTCGTCCTCCGGGTCGCTCTCGTCGTACAGCCTGCCGTTCACCACGGCGCGCTCCAGCGGCGCCACGCCGGCGCAGTTGGGGAGCAAGTGGTCGGGCGGGTCCGTCTGGACCTCCTTGGTGGACAGGTGCAGGTCGGAGAAGCGCCTCCCGTTCATCCCGGGACGCAGGCTCTTGCTGAAGCGTCTGTACCGCTCCAGTTCGCGGGTCAGCGTCTCCATCTCCCTCGCCAGCTCCTTGTTCCTCACTTCCTGCTGTGTCAGCTTCCTCTGGAGGGTGGAGTGGTCGTTTTTCATCCGACAAATGTTCTCCTCCGTGCTCATGTACTCGTGAATCTTTTCCTTCAGAGCCTCCACTTCTCTGGTCAGGTGGCTGGATTTGGCCTCTTCTTCCTTCAAACGTTTGTAAAGAACATGCTCCTGGTTGGACTCCTTCTTCTCCACCAGCTGGTACTTGGACAGTTCTTTCCGTGAGATCTCCAGCTCTTCCATCAAGGCCCTGGCCCGTTCTTGTTCGTTGGAGTATCTCTTTTCCAGCGTCTCAACCTCGTCCTCCGTTTTCAACAGGTCGTCCTCCACGACCTTCATGTCCTTCAGTTTGCCCCTTAACCTCTCCACCTCCTGCGTCAAATCCTTGACTTTGTTGTCATCTTGCTGGAAGCGGTTGGCCACAGGCTTTTGCACGCTTTCCTGCTTGGCTTTGCTCCTGGTGAACTCTCGCTCCACAGCCTCGAGAGACTGCAGCCGTTTCTTCATCATGTTGACCTTGGATTCCAGGTCGTTGCTCTTCTCCTCCTCAGCTTTGAGCTTGTCCTTCAGCGCGTCCCGTTCCCTGGTGGCCTTGCACATTTTCTCTTCCAGCTCAGCCTTGGACTTCAGTGTCTTCTTGCTTTCCTCGATCAGCCTCTCTGTGACCGTCGTGACCTTGTCCTGCTCCGCTTGTAATTTCCCAGTGCTGTTGTGCACTTTGCTCTCCATCAGCTTCAGCTTCTCGGCCATTGTCTTTCGGTCGTCGACCAGCATCACCGTCAGAGTCTTTAGCTTGGTGAGGTCCTCTTTCAAAGTGTGCTCCGTCTTCTCCAGTTCGCCCTCGGCGTTCTCCATGTCCCTGATCCTCCCGTTCAGGACGTCCAGCTCGTTGGTCAGAACCCTCGACACGGTCCGCTCCTTCTCCAGGTGGCACCTGAGCGAGTCACACTCCGTCTTGCTCTTGCCGAACGCCTCCTCCAGCTTCTCCAGGTCCATGATCCGGTGGTTGAGCTTGTCCACCTCGGCTTTGAGGCTACGGCTCTGACTGGCCTCCTTCTCCAGCTTCTTGTTGAGGTCCCGGCACTGGTCCTCCATCCTGATCAACTCCTCGTCTTTCCCTTCCATCTCCAGTACCCTCTTGCGCAGCTCCTCCACCTCCGACATCAGGCTCGAGTTCCCGCACTCGCCGCGGCCGATCTTCTCCCTCAGCTCCTGGAGCTCGTCCTCGGCGCGGCGGAGGGTCTTGTTGGTCTCCTCCAGCTCGTCCAGCTGCCGGCTGAGGGTGGACAGTTTCTGCCGTAGCTGACGGTTCTGGGCGTCCTCGCCGCTCAGTTTGGCGGTCATGGCGTCCTGCTCCTGGTGGTGGCGACTGGCCTGGTCGCGGAGCTGCGTCTCCAAAGTAAAGACTTTGTGCTCTTCCTCTTGCAGTCGGGCGCTGGCGGAGCTCAGCTCCTCCTGGGCGTGCGAGGCGCCGGCGTTCAGCTCCTGGACTTTTGCGGTCTGCTGGGCGAGTTGCTCGGTGAGGCGCTGCTGTTCGTCGACCACCATCAACGCAAACGACTTCAACTTGGTGAGCTCGTCTTTTAGGCCGGAGACTTTTTGGTTGCTCTCCTCTTCCTTTCTTTCTTGGTAGGCCTTTTCCTGTTCAATCAGAACCTTTAGTCTGTTTAGAGAAACACACAAGGCACAAAAAGCCGGTTAGGATAAATTGATTAACTTTAATAGTAGAATGCCGCTAAAATGGAGTGTAGGAAATTAAGAAGATTTAACCTGTGTCAGTAAACAAGAAACACAAAGGCAATGGAAATCAACTGTATCACAAATAATATCCTTCTCATTTTTTTGTTTTTTGTTAAATTCAATATGGATTTTGTGACTCCACGTTGTCTTTTGAGTATACTTTATATAGCGGTGACACATTGACGTAGTTCATTCACATGCAGTCCTAATCAGTATGTAGAATGAATTCAGACATAAACAATAGCCCAAGTACACTTTTAGGATTCAATTTGTGTAAAGGAAACCTTTGCACATGGTGAACACCACGTTGGTTTAAGTCTTAAGTCACTAAGGTCAGTAGCCTGAAATACTTTGAAAGTCCCTTGATGCCGTTTAATATCTGGTGGTCTGGAAACCTTTCTTGGAGCATTAAATTTAGAGCCCTCGGAGTAAAGAAGTTTAAATATAGTCAATTAATTACCCAGCAAAACCTTTTAAATGTTAATCTTTTAGAAAATTTTAATCATTAAAGAATTGGTGGGCGGAAAATGACTCAGTAGAGAGACAGGAAGGCATTTATGGATGAGAAAAATAAATGTATGTTTGTTTTACACATGAAAATGTAATGAGTAAGAAACTGGACTCTGTCCAGTATGCACTTTAACCTGTCTCTCTTGCCACATTGACAAAGAATGCTGCATGTTGACAGGGGCCTCATCTCAAGGATAATAAACTCCCACTAGCTCAAAACAAGCGTTACTGTTTCTATAGTTCACAAACCCACCATTTTGTTTTTTTCACAGTTTAGGTCAGTCTACCCACCAACCCCCTCAAAAAACATAATTCCATATTGAATTTGTATGAAGTGCCCAATGTGCAAATAGGGGGAGAGACAAAATGGGGGCACTGGGTTTCAAAGTGGCTGACACGTAAAGGGCATACGTCCTGCCTGAGTGGTGCCCGTGACGGAGGGGATGTTATGACTGCAGTTATGGCTGCCAGCAGCCTCCCCAGATGGTGACCTGGCACGGAGCACTCTAATTAAGGGGTTCCTTCACGTTAACCCCCCCCCCCCTCCCCGCGCCATTCCTCCTCCTCCTCTTCCTCCACCTCCGCCGCCACCACCCACCGTCTCTGCTCCACCCCTGCCGGTGTGAACGTTTAACGGAATTCCACCTGTTCTGTCCAAAATCATCCACCCGTCCCAGTTTCCCTCCCCTTCTCCCTCACTTTGGCTTGCTCTTTCTCTCTCCCCACGTTTCTTTCCACCCACCCCCCCCCCTCTCTGTTTCTCTCTCCCCCTCTCTCCCCCCCCACCTTCTCTCTCTCTCTCTTTCTCCCCCCACCTTTTCTCTCTTTCGCTCTCTCTCTCTCTCCCTCTCCCCACCTTCTCTCTCTCTCTCTCTCTCTCTCTCTCTGCGTCTTGCTCCCACACTACTTCCACACACACTGTTGAACACAGGGTGTCAGTCCGGGAGGCTGAGGGTTCAGCCCGGGCCCGGCAGCAGAGCACCCCTGTGTGTTCGCTCCCTGTGCCGGACTCGTGTTGGGCTAGCGGGTCGTGTTGGATTAGTAAAACGGGAGAGGAAAGATGTAAATGATCCCAGGTGCTCCTGCATGTGAGGCAGAGCTAATCCTATCTGTAGCATCTGGCAGCATGGTGAACAAGAAGGGGCGTGCGGGGGCGGTGGGCGACCATTTCTAAGACAAACATTGAGCTATCTGATTATATATTTCATGCACAGCAAGAGAGTTTAAGTAGTCTGATAAATGAGTTGTCAGGCTGTTAGAGATTACGAATGAATAATCGGAATAAAAAAAATAAGAAGGTTTGCTGGGAGAAGCGAGGAGCGGGCTGAGCAGAGTGTTCCTAAGATGCACCCACCCCTCTTCTTCTCCCCTGTTTGCTCTGCTTGTGAGAAGCTCTTATCTAAATCGGCACCGCTGTTGCTTTAGTGATGTCATCGAGGCCAAAATAGAGCGCCCGCACTGGACTTCGGACCCGTCTACAGGCTTTCACAACTTTGAAACCGAAAAAAAAAAGTGTTTTTTTTTTTCTCCCAGAGTGGCGCCAAGAGAATCGGATTTCTCTAGCACACTTTTCGAACGCTCTGAAGATATTTCCTCGGAGAGGAAACGACATGTATTCCCTTACACATTAATCACTTGACATAACAGCTTCATTGCCCCAAAGGGACAATAATTGGACTATATTTCCCATGGATGCTGAAATCCTTTGGCAGGGCGGATTTGGATTCGTTTTGGAATAACAAGGCCGTGTCTAGGGTTTAGAGCCCAAAGTGGCGGGTCAGCTACGCTTGATTAGAAGAAAAAGATTGTCCGTTTTGATTACTCCGAAACAAAATGGAGGGGAGTTGTTCATTTCAAGTGATACATTCCAATAACATTTGTAACTGAGAAATGAAGCCCTACCGTCTGCATTACTTCTCACTGGATCTTAAGATTCAGTGTCATTAGGTGCTATAATGGACAGATTCCAAGAGTGCCACGTTTTGCACTGCCTTGATTTACCGTCAGTCAACTCAACCCGTTTACCATGGGACATTATCATTATGAACATGTTCACAAGGTACAAGTACAACAAGGTCAAGACCATGAGGTCCAAGTAGGACCCAAAGGTCATGTCCATGAGGTCCGCGTACAACCTAAACTAGACCACACCGCCCACACATCCTCTGGCCTCTGAAATGCCAGCAGGCTGCAGAGGCTGCGGTGTGCGTGAACGCAGTGTGTCATGGAAAACAGTGTTTTAGCCAAGGGCAGGGTGTGGACAGCCCCACGCCACTTAACCCGATCGTCACGCCGACCCCGACGCGGCCTCTAAGCTCATCAAGGAAGTCGCGCTTAGGGAGTCAACGGCAACCTGAGGTTAAATCCCAACACCGGGGGTTCCCTCATGTGGCCGGTTACTACGACGACCTCGATGCTGGAAACTCTGGCTCAGAGTTCTCAAACAGACCTGTGTGTGTCGTGGGTGCGTGTGTGTGTGTGTGTGTGTGTGTGTGTGTGTGTGTGTGTGTGTGTGTGTGAGCGATTAGGCACAACAATAGCTATGCCTCTGCAACGGAG
>JAVQJS010131369.1:0-22752 GCA_036024795.1 Galaxias rostratus | reverse complement strand
ATAGTTTTCGTTTTTGAAGGTGACTAAAATTTTAGCCACTATCAGGAGAACAAATTTGTCTAAATTCTTAATTTTTTATGTCTGTTTTATACAGCTAAAACAACCTGGGGGGTAAGGCTGATATTGAAAACATAGTATCAAGTCAATTTTATGTTTAAATTGTTATAATGGATGGATGGATGGACATAAAACAAATTATGCCAATTATTTCTTTAGGAACATAAAACATTGAATTGATCCCAAAGATAATGAGGCTTAAGCTTGCTCACACAAAAAACATAAAAGATTCATAACGCATTTTTGCAGAGGTAAAACTTTCCCAGCATCATAAGCAAAATACTTGTTTTAACATAACAATTTAACAAACAACTAGTATCTGGCAGTCAGCCTTGTCGTCAATAAATTAAGGTTTGAATTCCTTATAAGGTCATTAAAAAGCTCGTACCACGCCCAAAAACACCTAACTGCATGGAAAGGCCCGTCGCTCCCACACAATCCACTAACCCCCCTCCCTCCCCCTTTCCCATATTCCTCCTCCCAGTCCCACCCAACCATTGTTGGATTTTCACAGCAACATCGAAACAGTCCACACTCACCGAAACTTTTTTATCAAGTTGTCAAATAGCAGTTCAACCACTTGCTTTTACCTTACATTTGAACGGAGAAAGTGCGGCTGTAAGGCTTGCTAGCAGAAAGTTTGGGTTGCTCCTGGGATAGTAAAAGAGAAAACTTTTAAGTCACGGAAGGAATCTCCCAGCCATCATACTATTCCTCCATTTTGAACATTTTAAACTCAGTTTTTGGATTGTCTCGTTGGTAAGTTTTAGCAGTCTTAAAGGCTTGATTTTCGTAATTTCGTAAGTTCTTCAAACCAACAATTGTAGTTATCTTAAAAGCCAACCAGGTGGTTCATTAAACTTTCTTATCTTTTGAAGATGGCTTTGAGTCTATGACGCTAGCTAACTCCCAAGCTAAGCTAATTTAGCCATCGTAGTTAGCTAGCTAAACTAGCTGGCCAGCTGCTTGTTCAGAAAGCGAGCTAGGCTGTCTGGCACGCTAACCGTTAGGTCAAATGCAATTAGTTGACTAGCTTTATGATACAGTAACCAGTTGTCTTATTAATTTGCTGAAGTTAACTTGACACTTTCCTTGTATGTAAACTAAAGTCGTTCCCCAGCTAACATAATGAGTGCTAGCTTTAGTTATTAATGGTGACACTCATCAGGTGTTCCGCCCAACTTTACACAAGTTTACCGCTACAGCTATTGTGTAACGTAAATACACCCACCTGGGGCATATCAACGATTGACCAGGTTGCCTGAAGTTCACTGTTGTACCATATTGTTTTATAGTTCGATATCTCCATAGCTAGGGTATAATTGTAAATGTTTCGTTACCTTAATTCCAAATTCTTTTTTTTGGGAACTTCTATCATCTCGATATTACTGGAGACCAAAGTCCAGGAAAAAGGAACGAAGTCACACCCTCTGACTGGGCGTATTAAAAGAGTATTTTAGTTTGGAAATAAAGTATACGTTTTGTCCATTTCCTTTCAAATTAAATTTTAAAAATGTTCAAGAAGTATTGGATTTATTTAACTTTACAAAAAGTGATGTCTCCTTTGGAGATTAATTTGCCATGTTAAACTACCATCCGATTTGTTTTTTCCTTCTCTTGTTTATCATATATTGCTTAAGCAGGATTGACTCACTGTTGAAGCAGTGCCCAGTTTACAAGCATGACAATGAAATAAAACTTAACAAAAATGAGGCCAAAGTAATTCTAATAAATGAATAAAACTGTTGTACCCTTAGCCTATAGCCCCTCCTGCACGAAACCCCACAGCAGTCTTCCTGTGGTTCAGCACATGTAGATGCCTCCTGTCTGTTAGCTAACCTTTAATTGTCTAATTGAACAGTCTAAGGATTTCGGGTTTTAAACCATCGAGCAGCAGCTCTGTTAACATTAGCTGTATGAAGATTTGTGAATTGTTTTTGCATTATTTATTCCCTAACTCTGAAATAACAAGTATTGTGGAGCTTCAGTCGCAGAAATAATGAAAGGAAAATTTTTCCATCATAATGTCTCCGTTATCATTTAATTTTTTTTGTCCAGAGTAAATCACATTGCAAATCCACTATTGTAAATTGTATAGAATCGTGAGTTGGGTGTATCATTACATCCCTATTAAGTGCAGCTCACTCTTTCCAATTTTCCCTTTCAATCAAATGGCTTCTGTTAGAGAGTGGTAATTGTGTGCACCTGTTAAACATAAAGCAACGTAGAAGCCCTATCATACACGACACTTGGAGAATGTAACAAGCCTTCGGAATGACTGTTTCAGTAAATGCTGCGTTGGACAAACTGTTCAGCTGTCCAAGTTTTCAATCTAAGCATCAGGTCACTGCTCAACCCTCGAGGCATGATGATTATCCTTTCCCTTCAATGTCTGATAGCTAATCAATAAAGTTGCTGTCGCTGCCTGAAAAGAGAAATCGAAAATAGGCCAGTGTTACTCTGCTCCAGTCCACATTTTGATGTTATCCATTGGTTTATGTATGTTTTGATCTAATGCTTCCACCTGAATGTCCACAGCTAATCTTTACATTGCTTTCTGTGCTAACAAGATTTGTGTCACTAAATGAAATAGGTTGAAGTGTAAATCCGTGCCCTCTTGCTTGTTGAAAGATGACGAGGACCATACAATGCTTAAACTTCTATATCTGTCTGGAATGCCCCGTTTCTTTGCTCTATCGCTCTCAGATTTTGTGTGAACATGACTACCATTAACACTGCCAACATCAACTTCAAATGGGATCCGAAGAGTCTGGAGATCCGTACACTGGCTGTGGAGAGGCTGCTGGAACCACTGGTCACCCAGGTAGACTTCTTTAAAATACATATTTAGCAAGGGAGACCCATGCTAGCTTATTTTACAATGTTTTTTTCCCTATATAAGTTGTAAATTATTTTGTCAACCTTTTGCCACAGGTCACGACTTTGGTGAACTCAAGCAACAAAGGACCGTCTAACAAGAAGAAAGGGCGTTCCAAGAAAGCCCATGTCCTGGCTGCTTCGGTGGAGACTGCGACCCTTAACTTCCTGGAGAAAGGGGAGAAGATCGCCAAAGAGAGCCAGTTTCTAAAAGATGAGCTGACTGCCGCTGTAGAGGATGTGCGCAAGCAAGGTCAGGGACAAAGTCGGATTGCTCTTGTTGTTTATAAAGAACACCAATCCTGTGGTGACATGGGATGTTTTGGAAATGCCTCTTTTTAATGAGAATTCTTGCTGATTTTAATGACCATGAGAATATTTGGCCATGTGTTTGTGCTCTTGTCTACAAGGAAACATTTGTTATTATTTTACTGCCTTGAGTTATTAATTTATCTTTCTAGGGACCAATGTAATCTTGCAATGCTGCCCTTTTGATACGAGTGCAGCGTTAAAACACGATGTAGGGGTGCCTAGAGGCATCCGCGTTTTTTTATTTTTTTGCATCACCAAGCCCCAATTTCTTTGTTTAGTTGTTGTGGTTTAGTTAGCCGTTTTTCTTCTCCCCTTTGCAATGGCATCCTTTTCTCAGTGTTCTCCCCAGTGAAGAAGTGAGAGGTGGCAGGTTAATGGGGGTTTAACCTTGTCAAGTTGTTTAGTGCCTCATTTCTCAATGGCTTGTTTCATTATGAATCTTTTAAAAGCCTGTTGATATTGATGCATACTGAATGAGACTTTTTGCGAAGGAGTCCTTTTCTTCACACTTGCTATTGAAGTAGTGTGCGCGTGTTTCTTCATCTTTCTTGTTGCCTGACCTGCAGGTCAAGGTCTGTAAATCTCAGTCCCAGCTATTCACGGAGGGAAACGGTGGATTGGCATGACGCCACATTTTGGCCTGGACTTAAGTGTTCTGTGAGCTTTCTGTGCGCCTGCAGAGGAATTACTAGACGCTAGTGGACGGCTTGCATCTGCTCTCTTTCCCTTCTGCTTCTCTGTCGGCATCTTCCTATTTCACACTGTTGCCAAGGAAATGACAATGTGGAGCGTAACTTCTGCTCATGGACGTGGGGATGTCATTGATGATCTCAGATGTATTTAAATGGCTATATCCACCTGCCTGGTGGGACGCGACTGACACAGATTCCATTTCAAATCTAATTTCATGCCTCCCACGGCTCCCGAGTCAGGAATCCGCCATCAAATCACCATCAAATGAAATCTCCATTTGTGTGGCGACAGCAGCTCTTCTTTTCCAATTCCCATTCCCCTCTCACGACTCCGTGCATCCGTTATCAGGGGGACTTTTGACACTCTACTAGG
Source organism: Galaxias rostratus (assembly GCA_036024795.1). Classification (NCBI taxonomy): domain Eukaryota; kingdom Metazoa; phylum Chordata; class Actinopteri; order Galaxiiformes; family Galaxiidae; genus Galaxias; species Galaxias rostratus. The sequence goes on along the minus strand of JAVQJS010131369.1, from coordinate 18,441 downwards.
CCTGTGAGCTCTGAATTCGGTTGAGCTGTTGAGTCTGGCTATCACCTGTTGAAGTGATCTCTTATTCACTGTCTGTGTGTTCCTCCCAAGACATCTACCATCGTGGGCACACCGCGCACATGTTCTGGGTCGAATTTGAGAGGTGGACGAGGTGTCAAGAGATGGCCAACCACAACTGAATGCATGTGAATTTCATAGCGGCTTTGGTATGCTGTCATTGGGCAGGAATTCAAAGACCGTTGTTAGCTGGTGCCTTGGCCTGGCTGTCAGTTATGCCACGCCGCTCAGCAGAGCGTGCCTAGACTGATAATGCCCCTATTGAGTGGGGCTAAATCCTCCCATGGATTCACAAGGCATTTTCCACCCAGCTGTGGCTTACCAGCTGTTTAAATTGGATAGAAAAAAGGCCTGATATAATCGTTTGTGAAGGACTTTAAACACAAAGACTGCACGTTCGAAAGCATTTTTATGGTTTCATGGTTTTTACATAACAGGGGGTTATAGGTTCATTAAATACATTTCCTCTACTGTCATTGTCCTTCGTTGGCTGTCGGATATACAGCTTAGCCTATTTTGTGTGCTAAGGCATTCTCTGACTAAAACAACCTACGCGTGAAAATAAACGATGGGCCACACCTTTTCATTTGGTCCCCCTGTCGGCTTGCATCCTCTCTCTCTTCTCTCACGTTCTCCTCTCCCACTCTCTTCCGTCCTTTTGGTCTCGTGGCTTGTGTGATATACATTTTAATCATTCCAGCGTGCACTTGGTGCGGCTGCAGGTGAGCATTAGATGGATGAGAGTTTATTAAAAGAGCACTGATCACTATCTGCCCCTTGAAAATGGCCTTATTGATCTAGCCCACCAGGAGAAATGACAATCTGATGGGGGGGTCTGTCTGCGTCACAAATCTCTGAGGACTCGTGCCGAAACAGCTTATTTTTTCCCCAGTCCGAGGCAACGCATAAACTATCTCACTGATGCCTGTGTTCCTTCTAGATTAATAGAGGGACTGCAGTCTTCCCTTCGCCAGACACCCATCATTTTTCTATGTTCCTTTGCCAGTGGCTGTTGATATCTCGTATATGTCCGGATATTAATGGAATATCCATGTGAGGGCTGCTGATATTCTTTGGTGTTCGGTGGCAGTTTTGGCCTTAAGCTACAAGACAGGGTTATAGCAGGAGAAGATAAGTGGTCTAATAAATGTAGACAAACCACAAGATTGTCTGACTACTTGGAGCGTTGCCACTTAACAAGTTTTGAATTTAAATAAAGACAGCATAACCTCAAGGTGTCATACGTTTTATTGATTAGGCCTGCCTCTGTCTTGCTTTAAATCATGAGGGATAATTCCTGCGGCCGTACGATTTTTGAAACAGTTAGGGGCTCTTCTGTCTAGTCTGTCTAGAAACCTAATTTGTGTGCCTAGTCAACTGTGCAGGTATCTGTATTGTAGGACAAAGTGGTACCTAACAATCCAGACAGTCTTTGTTTATGGATTTGACCTCTTTTTGAGTGTTTGGTTTGTGTGCATGGGGTAGACAATAGCTGTGCGTGCGTGCGTGCGTGTGAGAGGCACTTACCATAACTTGGCAGGGCAAAATGTATCAGGCAGCCCCTTTCCCTTTATTTGCCTTATCTTAAAAAAAATACCTTTCCTTTTGCAATTAACTTGTAGCCTGCAACCTGCTCATGCTGCTATCGGTCCGAGCTGTGGGCGGAAACATAACAGCCTGCATTCAGGAGCACAAATATGGATATAAGAAGACCCTTTTTTTTTTTTTTTTTAAGTTGTTCCGGCATCAGTTTTATGCCTCACAAATTTGCTGGAATTTGGTTTGCATGCTTGTCTGAGTGGCAAAATTATTTATGGAGTTTACTCATGGATGAATGGGTGGGTGGGTGGTTGGACACATGAGACAATATGAGGAAGGAATGGCTGTAAGAACGTATTAAAGAAATATAAAGTAAAAAAATAAATAAACAAGAACAACTGTGTTCTAAAAAAACAAAGTCAAGTCACTGAAGAAAAAAAAAAAGTTGACGCATGCCTTCAGAGCATGGATTGAGACTAAATTCTGCAAATACATTATAAATCTATTTCAGCTTTTGTCTTTAATTCTTGACAAACATCTGCCTTGCCAGATTCTGAAGCTGTTCACTGCCTCACTTTATATAGTTAGTCACTTTTTACGTTATCATGCCAGGCAGTACCTTTCAGGAAACCCTTGACTCTAAGCACCTCTTCAAATGTGAAACAATTTCAGCCAAGTTCTTTCGTTTCTGAAATGCGGAATCCTGTCATTTTTGTATCATTCTTTCAGGCGAGTCAATGAAGTTGGCATCTGGTGAGTTTGCAGAGGACCCCTGCTCCTCAGTGAAGAGGGGGAATATGGTACGTGCTGCCAGAGCCCTCCTCTCAGCTGTCACTCACCTGCTGGTGCTGGCCGACATGTCAGATGTCTACAAGCTGCTGCTGCAGCTCAAACTGGTGAGACGATCTCATTCTATCCCCAGTGGTGTATGAATAACTTAAACGTGCTTTTAATTCTTTATTGCCTCAGAAAATTAAATGACAACCCCTCGACAAGGAAGTCAAATTTCCAGTTATTTCCTTTTTTAACTCCAGGGCAAAAATGTTAGCACAGCAATTGAATGTATTGGGGGAGTAAAATCTCTTGCCTTGACGCCCTTGTAATCCATTCTGCTTTTAAATTGAATTTACAAGCTCAAGCAAGCAAGGAAGTTACGTTGCCGCTGAGTCAACGCATTCGAATGGTTTGTCCTGATCATTGTAGTTTCGGCATGCTCTTCCTTATCTCTGCGGGTAACCTGTTCTGATGTAATCAAACAGGTCGAGTCAGGCAAAGACAAAGAGGTCACTGCGTAAACAATATCTAAAGGGGAAAGAAGACTTCAAAGTTCCCTGAAATGGTCCCAGCAATTCTCTTTACTTTCCCAACTTTTTCCTTCTATTTAAAAAAAATCTTAAAACACTCGAATAAACACTAGTGTAGGTTTGTGAACCATGCATATTCATAGTAATGTGCAAGTGGTGGCCCACCCTGCTAAGCCGTCTGGGTTATTTTAAACTGTTTCCATGTAGCTTCCCAGCCACTAAATGTTTGTATCCCTTTTGCCAGCATGTCTTATCTTATGGATATCTCTTTTTATAGCCATCCACTCCATTATCTCTGTCTCCTACAGTTCCCTGGCTGCGAGACAACAGAGCTACATGTTGTGCCACTGGGAACTGACCTGGCCAACGTCCAGTGGACCTACAGTAGCTTGAGATTAGCTCATAGTCTGAATGCTGGTTTGGCCATATCTTTAGTCCGGAAAATTCTGGCATGTTGTATTTAGAGCTGGAACCTGTAGTTCTACTTAGAGGCTGTTGTTGACTTGTTTCCCTGTTTATAGCTTATTTAAGTCAGTCACTCACACTGTACAGCAAAAATTTGTTTGGGAACATTTATTAATACATATGCACTTAAATTGCTGTTGTGCTTGACTATCAAGTCTATTTTTTTGTCCCAAGAGTGGTTCAGGACATGCACATCTTCTAGTTGTTGTGGTGGCTGAAGGCTAAGTGGTACGCTACGTTCCATGGCAATGTTCCGCCAGTCACAGCAGGACATGATTATCCCACAAACCTAAACCGATGAAAAAGATGGGACCAGATAATAAAATGCAAAACATTATGATGCAATTTGGCTGAGTTAGTCTGTTGGCTCTAATGTTTGTTCAAAAATCAAACAATTTCTCAGCTGTACACGCCTTCTCCGGTTTTTAAAGCGGCTTGCCACCTGCTGTGTCCAAACACATCCAGCGTCCTTTTACGATGCCTATGGTGCTCTCGATGGCGGAGCGAAAACGGCCATGCTGCTCATTGAATGACACCTCCTGGAGTGTCTTTGGGGTGCGAGAGTGGTGTCGTTAACCACGGGGCCAGGCCGTCTCCTCAGTCCACTAATAAAACAAGGCATTCCAGCAATAGTAAGCTGCTGTTGTTGGAGCTAATAACTTACTACCTCAGATGCTTACCGATGAGTCATGCGTTTCCAGCAAATTCTTATTGAAGGCGCATACTCACAGGACTATACCCGAAAATGTAGGAGTCACCTCCCGGGAAGTGAGAGACGACTGAATGTGCTTCTGGGCTTCGCAGAGGAGTTGGTCATTTTTCAAGTGGTGTCATTCACGGTTGCGCAATGGGAACGGATCTGGAGAGGCTGCCTCAATGTGCCTTAAATGTATTGAGCTATTGTCATGTAGACCAGTAACAGTATGGAATCCTCTCTTGAATGAGACCTGTTTTGCTGCTGTGTGGTGGACTTGGATGTATCGTGTGGGCATCCTGGCTGACGGATGCCTGTGATATGCCCACCCTGTCTCGTAGCTCCCTCAGAAATGAACTGATGGCTAAAAAGCCCAAGGTAGAGACTACCTGCACGTGTGTTTTAGAACTGTCTGGTATGGCTCCGCGGTGCTGACTCCAAAGTTTTGTGACACTCCCTGAGGACAGCTCTTGTTGCCTAAATCCTCCCAAGAGGCCTACTATTCAATCTGCAAAGTGATGGTATTCCCTTCTCGGGGCGCAATCTGCAACGTCTTGCAGCAGCAGCAGCGAACCTGCCATTGTATGTCTAGACTCAAGGGGCAAAAATAGGCCCCCTTTGCCCTGTAAGTAGCGTGCTCAATCACAGATTGTTTGATTGGTTTGGTTAAAATTGATAAAATGTATTTGAATACAAGTGTTTGTGTGGTGTTTAAATCTAATTTAATCCATGTGTAAATTTGAACGCACACAATAGACAATTATTTTTGCACCAACACATCAGCTCTCAAATGTGTGCAAGTGTGCTCTTGAGTATTCATAAGTTTTTGCTCATGTGTAAAAAAAAATTAAAAAAAAATCCCAAATGAGGGTACATTGGGAAATGCCCAATCTTTGCGAAAAGTGTGGTTTAAGAATAGTTGGTCAATGTAAATTTATTTTCTTTTTCTCAACACAGGTGGAGGAGAATCTCATGAAGGTCCGCAATGCAGACACAGAGCAGGACCTGGGGATCCAGTACAAGGCCCTGAAACCAGAGGTTGACAAGCTGAACATGATGGCTGCCAAGAGACAGCAGGTACAGTGCAGACTGCAAGAAGGTGATAGATGACTATGTGGAACGTGGAGGTGGAGGAGGAGAAAAGGTGTGGATGACGAGGGGAATGATTAAGATATTTTTCATCGAGTGGCGATGACTTGCCTTGCATCACAGAATCACACTGGACCCACAGAAGTGGGATGCGAGGCATGAGGGAGGGAGAAGTTCAAGAGAGCCTCGTATTTTTGCTGGAAGATAAGATTCATGTAAGCATGAACAGTCTGCTTCTTGCCACACAGTGGAGGCGGGAGGTTACAGAACAAGGATACATCTTGAATGCAGCATGGGTGACAAAGCCCATTACCTAGAGATGAGATTTGGCGCCTGGTTTTTCTCCATCAAGTAAGCTGTAGTCAACAGTGAAGTCTGTTTCATGCTGAATTTTCCAGGTGACAAAACTGAGTAATTGGATGAGCATTGCTTCGTTGTACAGATGCAGCAGATACAACATGCTCACAATGCTAATTATTATTACAGAGATCGAGAGGGTGGCAACTGGCACTATTGTTTTTAGCACCGTTCCAGTTTTTGCATACATTTCCTTACCAGCCTCGCGTGTTGAGATGCAATGCATTGATCCGGGCGAGGAACAGAGACAGTCTGCTGCATTTATTTTTAGAAGCTGCTTAAGCTGTTTCTCCACCTACCGAATGTCTGCCAAGTGTAGGTGGAAAGGCCTAGATACAACCGAGATGGGTTTCTTCCTGTATGCAGTCAACCCCTGTCAGTTCCTCTCTTTCTATTCCCCCCCCCTCCCTCTTTCTATACTTATCGAGGATATGGGAACATAATGCTATTCCCTCAACAGCTATGAGTTGAATTGCAAAGGCCTATTGTAATGGCCTGATTAGGCCTTTGTGGTATGTTACCGCGGGGGACAGAATCAAATCTGGGTCAATCAGAGCAAGCTCTGTCACACTTAAGTGTTTCTGTAAGGGCATAACGTGACAGTCTTGCATCTCGAGTATCATTATCCTTCCTCATGTATTATTGCCTCCCCTTATTCTTTCCATCGATGCCCCTCACCCGTTTTCCGTCTTTTTGTCCTGTTCTATATTTCATGTTATACTTCATGTAAATGTTTCGCCCCCTCCTCCACCTTAAGGAGCTGAAGGATGTCCACCACAAGGACCAAATGGCCGCCGCCCGCGGGGTGCTTCAGAGGAACATCCCCATGCTGTACACGGCCTCCCGCGCTTGCCTGCAGCACCCCGACGTGGCGGCCTACAAGGCCAACCGCGACCTCATCTACAAGCAGCTGCAGCAGGCGGTCTCTGGCATCTCCAACGCCGCCCAGGCCACCCCCGCCGAGGACGCCGGTCAAGCCGGCCTGGGAGGAGAGCTGGCCTACGCCCTCAACAACTTTGATGTAAGTACCACGGGGTCCTGCGATGGCGTCCATCGCCAATAACGGATACATTTGTTAAACCCGCCTACACGGCATGGCTAAATAACGGGGCCGGTGCACAACACAATGGCCACTATAAACCACGTATGTGAGTCATTGGTTTAAAACTACAGGCACAGATTTTGTTAGAAAAGCTTGGATTGTGGTTTTTTGAATTACATCTCATCATCAACTTGAGAACCAACCTAAGGAGATCAATTTTTTTTTATTTATTTATTTTCTTAATTTTTATTTTTTTTGTCAAAGCCCCTTTTAAGCACCTGTTATCCTATGTACAATACGCAATTAAAAAGACCCGCTTGTGAGTTTTTTGTATTAGTGTATATTTTGAGGGTAGTGTACTGTAGTAAACCGTAATGGCAATACGTTGTAAGGAATGAAAAGAAGCATTAGCCGGCACCAGAATGAGGCTAAGTAGTTCCAATAGTATTGTAAATTTGTCTTGCTACTTTTAATAATTGAATTGGGGTTCCTGCTTAGCCACACTGGGTAGACGGTCCCCTATACTTACTTGTATTGGTTTATTACTTTGGTGTCCTTTTTTCGTTAATCACCCAGTGTTTTATGCTCAACCTCGTTAAATATTAACATTTCATAGAGCGCACATTTATGAGGTTTTATTTTTACCATTGCTGAATTCTACAGCAAACTGTGAGGAAATATGTTTCATTCAATGGAATGGATGGAGGTGTATAGGTGTTACTAATGTGTCCATGTAGGAGCAATGCAACATAATCATGGCAGCTCATCTTTAGGGATTAGGCTGAAATAAAGTTGGAACAGTTGGGAGTGCCCAAGCGTGAACTCTTTTTGATCTTTTAACTCCTGCTCTACAACCAAATCACCAATGCATCCTCCCCCTCACACGTTTCCGCCTGTTCCTATAAATGGTAGCAAAACAAATCAATTGAAAAAAAAAACAAGCATATCTATTTGGTGAAGCTGTTTCATATTATCCTGTCATTTTTCAGACAGATGTAAATGCCCCAGTAATCCAGGATTGAACCAGATTACTTAGATTTTAGGCCAAGACAATGTTTTCTAGTTCACCTTAGATTGAAGCTTTTGACGCTAGCCGATTCCAGATAGGTCATTTTAATGTGACTATGCAACTTAATCCTCACCTTAGATTGGAGCTTTTGATGTTTGCAGATCCCAGATAGGTCATTTTAATGTGACTATGCAACTTAATCCTCAAGTCATTTAATACAAGAAGTTATTAAACACATTATTTGTGTCTAGAGTCTGGATGTCCTTCACAAACATGTCTGTAGTTTACAAGTAAGGATTAACCAATAACTGAAGTATTCCTCTGACCCCATTTGAATATCTTTTTGTTTAAACAAAATGTTTATTGAAATAGTTTAGTACTCATGACTGAAACCTAAGAACTTACCCTATTTATAGCTGCCTCGCTTACAACAGGTAAAACAGTGGAATAGTGGTCTCTGTGGGCTTTTAATTGATCTTTAATCATTACTTTACCACAAGAGGCCATACGAGATTATTTAGTTTTCCACTTAATCTTTAACACCCCTCATTAGCACCTCCCCATTAGTCTTCTGTGGTCACACAGGGACTTTTCATCCCGGTTAATGGTCTTCCCTAATTGAGAAGAATAAAGCCCACAGTATTTTTGTTTTCAAACCAGCACATGCTAACCTAATTGACCTTTTGTTTCTAAGGCAACTGCAGACAATGCCTCATGATGTGCTAGGTAGGCTACAGTCTACATCAGGAAATATAGAATACACCTCCTCGTCTGCTGGGATGTTTGATGTTCGCTATATTTTTTATGTCTCAAGGGAAGAATGAGACCTTTGTGACCGTCGTCATTAGCAGCGGTGCCACTCTCTCTGAAAAGCACCATTGAACCTCCTTGCGGGTCGATTAGTTTCAGCTTCTTTGTGTCATCACGGTTCTCCTTTAGTCCTCAGTAGCTGCTTTATTTATTCATTTATTTTGTTGAAGACTCATTACGACTGCTCTTCAACCGTTTCAATAGACTATGCCCTTCAAGTCAACTGCTGATACACGGTTGAGAACACTAAACCTACAGAATGTTAAAGTGCAGATCTAGCACTTGTATTTTTGATGAATATATGGTTAACTGTCAAAGGGTAAAAAGTTCCCGTTTAAACAATTTATGAGGGTCCTTCAGTGGTCACCGTGCTCCTTTTAAGAATGGCATGATTTCTCCATTGCTTTTGGAAGATTCTAGCCATCAGTCATTCCCAAGTACTCCCAAGTGGGTGTGGCCATATGCTTTCGTATCTCAATTGGTCTGTCCTTTGAAAAGTGAGCAGGCCATCAAATTGTAAATGAGGTTGTGTAGGATTTCTGTACATGCAAGAGATTCTCGAAAGTAGTGACTTTTTAGTGTTTTTATGTCCGTTGCTTACTGAGCACGGTCCTTATTAAGGACCAAGGTCCCAGCAAAACCTTGGCCTGTTCAGAAATAAAACCCATAAAACGGAGAGCCTTTATTTTGTCCTTCCTGTAGGATTATTATTATTATTGGTGCTAATAAAAAGTCTTCTTAAAATGAATGACAAGCTTGCAAGAGAGAATGGCCAGAGGAATCATGCATCAGCTCAGATGTTTTGTTTTTACATCAGTCATTTCCTGGTGACGGTTTATAGCGCGCGTGAACATTCTATTCTGCACTAACTCCTTCCCAGTGCCTAATTTCGAGCACAAGGTAAGTTTAAGGAATGACACACACACACACACACACACACACACACACACACACACACACAGTTACGTCCTTTCACAATTTCACTCTGGCCTGTTGCCATGACAATATGACACACAAGCGAAGGAGGTCAGACAAGACTGAATAGAGGAACTGCGGGTGGTAGTGGGGGGTTGGTGCAGACTTATTATACCTGGAATTATAGTAAATATAAATTGTTGAATATATTGGGTTGGTGGTGCCTCACATTTTTATCACAGGTGAAGATTGCTTTCTCTCCCCTCTGCACCGAGCGACTTCGTGACACCTTACCTGCTGCAACACTTCTGCTGCATGTCAACTAGTTTACTGGCAGAGTCTGCTCTGCCCCCGTGAAATCAGACATAAACAAGCGCTCCCTCTTTCATATCTGCCGGATGAGAGAGGATACGGTTGCTCTGAACCCAAGTGTTGATGCTCGGTGACTTGCATGTAAGGTTGCTGAGGCTGTGAAGTGAAAACTAATGCACCCACAATTCAGCACTATATTTATCAGCCCATATTGGGCGGAAATGAAGCATCATCCACTCGCTCTGTCAAGGCACTTATTATTTATGGTTCATTGTGAAAAAAAAAAAGAATTGTTGTCTTACAAAAGGTCTCGTCTTGAAAAATATGCCCAACTGTTGTAAACTTGGAATACACAACTTTCTTCAAACACCACTACTCTGAATACCTTTTTTAGGTTGGTTTGGATTCCAAATGTTGTAATATAATGAACAGGACCTTAAATTAACTTTTCACACACCAGTCAATGTGAAGTAAACAATCCACCAGCCAGCCAAAGGGACACATCACCAGCCCATTGTAGGGGTTGCTAAAGTGTTTACAGATTACTATACTTATTGTGGGGATCCCCGATATGCAGAATTCACTGAATGCCTAGCTAGCAAAATGAGATTAACTTTTGACAACTTTAATCACGAAGGCTTTGGTCTTGTAGACTCAAACACCAATTCTGCAAAAACCAGGGGAAAAGGATTGTGATTGTTATTTTTGCAGTTAGAATTAAAAGTAATGCATTATATTTGGCTCGCTGCAATGCACAATTTGGCCTGTTTACTGGTGTTAATTTCAGGCCTTGCTGATTAACTTCTAATATGATCTCCGGTAACACAAGCCACTCCCCATGGATACTTTTGAAACATAATTTACTTAATTTCCAGGCTTCCCTGGCAATTTGTGGTGCCAGGAAATAGTGTGGCGTCACTGCTGTTTGTTTTGTCATCCATTTTCATCATATAATATTACATATCTGGCCAACACCCACCAACCCCCACTGAAATAATTTTCTAAGCTTGGGTATCTGCTACATCCCCCAGGCGTGTGGAAAATAAACACTGTTTAGCCGTCACACTCCTTCCTCAATGTTTTACAGCCGCCCTGTCAGATACTGTCAAATCAGCTCCTCCTCTCCTGCCAGACTTTTTTCTCATTGAAAAACAGAAGTTGTGGGAAAGAGAGTGAGTTTCTGTCTGAGCAGTGTTTCTCCCTGTAATGTTCTGCCCTGGTGCACCGCCACGACAAGTCCTTTGCGCCACACCATAGGCCTACATTTTTAGATAAAAAAAAAGAATACAATCCCGTCTACGAACTTTTTAAAAATACTTTCTATTTCTGCCTAATGCACCTGAAAGCTGACATTTTCTTCCAGTATAATATGTGTAGCCGAGTACAACTTAGGTTTGTTCTGGTTCCTTTCCACCAGAGCCACACGGTTTACAGTGTTTGGCAGTGCAGATGTGCGCTACCAAAGTGGCACTTTACTAATGCTTATTTTCGCTATCAGCGGATGACAGTGTATAACTTAATCCTGCTTTACGTGATTAAACATGCTCCAACATTTATTATATTTTAAAGGATATTGTCTGTTTACAAGTTCTAGCCATTTCCCCCAATCTCTTGTGTAAACCATCACTTTATTGTCTGTCCACAGAGTCAAATCATCGTGGACCCCAAGACATTCAGCGAGGAGCGTTTCCGGCCCTCTTTGGAGGAGCGTCTGGAGAGCATCATCAGCGGCGCCGCCCTGATGGCGGACTCCTCCTGCACCCGCGACGACCGCAGGGAGCGCATCGTGGCCGAGTGCAACTCCGTCCGCCAGGCCCTCCAGGACCTCCTCTCCGAGTACATGGGCAACGTGAGTCCGGAATCCCCCCGCCTTTCCACCTCCCTCTTTCCCTTCTCACATTGGTCGAGCAGGTGGAGCCGTCTTCATCGTCTGGCATTTCGTCTTCCATGCCGTAGCAGTTTTCTCCTGCGTTTTCCTTCCTTCGCCCCTTTTTACCCTAAGAGAGTTTCTCTCCGTCGATAATGTGAGTTACACCTCCTTGTCATCCCCCTCCCCAGCCAAATCTCTCAGCAGTCTAGACCCAGTACCCCATTGAAGTTCTCGCCTCATTTCAGTTTTATACACTTCCTCCCTCCCTCCCTCGGTCTGCGCTAGTCCTCCGCCAGTGCTTCATCCCTTCCCCTGAGTCCTCCTCTTCCCCTCCGCGGCTCTCCTCCTCAGTCTCTAGCCCACTGTTTACCTCTCCTCATCCGCAGCTTGGGATGTCAACACAGAGGAACCACCTGCTGCCAGTGCTGAGGCGATCCTGTGGCGAGCAACACGCTTTATCCCTGGCATTGTGTGCTCATCACAGTTATCTAGGCCGGGCCTCGGCTGGAACTGGGTGGTTGCATGCGCTGATATGCGGGAACACACACTTATACAACAAGCATCTACCTAGTGTTGTGGTTTGGGTTGGAGGCTACATTTGCCATACTTTTACGATGCTAATAACGGATCAAGGATTTCCTAGCCTCTGAAATATCAACAATGACCAATATCAATAAATCTTTAAACAGCCGTTTTCGCTGATAATTACTACTCTATCGAGCTGGTGTTTAGTCTGTGCCCTCTCCATTGCATTTACCGTTCATGCATGGAAAGTAAGCACTGGGCAGGAAGGAAATCTCAGTGGTATTTTTTTTCAGTCAATGGAACTGAAACGTGGCCCACCCCTCTCTAATGATGAACTCTCTTTGAACTACGGAGGTACTCACACACTGGCTAGGTATCTAGAATTGTTGGGATAGAGAGCTCACATTTTTATATCTCTGCCAATCTTCCTGCCTGCTGCATGGTTTATTGAATTACCCTCGTATAATGTCACACACACTGTCACTTGTCATTGTTTTTAAATCGAAGAGGCTGGCCATATGGACAGTGCTTTGCAGGACTTAAACAATAAGCCACCTAACATGCCACAGAGGAAGTTCACTCTGCCTAACGGATTGGCTTTGTTCTCTACCTGACCAGAATTTATTTGTTACCTAGCAGCTCAAGTGCACATGTAATCGCTGTATAAAATCGGGCTAATCTTGGCTAATCCTTTTAAATAAGCCAGTTGAATCATTTCTGTGGCGCTGTCGGGGGGGGTGCGGCGTGAAAGGCGATGCATCGTGTTCCATTCCAGTGTATTTCCATAATGAGAAGTTAGAATGTGCCTGCCACCGTCTTCCCCTGGGATCCCTGCCAGTAAAGCACAGCCTGTTGTCAGAGGCTGGCCATGGCACTTGCTGAGGAGCACAGTACCGTGGCACCCTCACAGATTTCCGACATGTAGGGTTCTCTCGCTCTCTCGCTCGCTCTCTCGTCTTTCTAATTTTCTTACTATCCTTGTCTGTATTTCCTCCTCTTCTCACAGAATCCCTTCAATCCGTCCATCTGTTTCCCTTCTCAGTCCATTTCTAATACAGACTCACTTTCCCTCCCTGCGACATCTGTGTTTTAACCACCCTCCAATTCCCCTCCCTGTAATTTAATAGTGGAATTGCTTTTTTTGTTTGATGCCAGACAATGAGAGAGCCAGCCAGCCATAGACAGTTTATTGCCACTGTAATGCATTATTTCGTGCCGTCTATGTACTTTTTCCCTCTATTTCTGCCACTGCGGCTTTAATTCCTGACATTTTCACATTTTGAATTGCACAGCTCACCCATTGCTTCCGTGAAGTGTTACAAATGGCCCTATGCCTGCGTTGGATAACTCTCTTGGTTTGGTGTTGCAGATTATTTCAGTGCCTGTGACACGCGCGGATGAGTTCTGCCTTCACTTGCTTCCCCCCCCCCCCTTCTCTCCACCAAATGCAAATGCACACATCCCATCTCCAGTTTAGTAACGTTTGTTTCCATGGTTGCCTTTTGGGGGGAGGGTATAGTGCAATATCTGGCTTGAAGCCACAGGCTCGCCTCCAATTCTAATGCCTTGGCTGCATCGCCGTCATTGGGTTGCAGTCCGAGTGACCCTTTTGGACGCTGGGAATAATATAGAGACTCAATGCAAGCCAGTAGGCCCCATAGAGAAAAGTAAAATGCCTGTGTGATTGGAGTTAGGAGGCTTTTGACTTTTGAGCTTGTATTGAGCTGGCGCTCTACGACAAAAGCTTAGACCGTGTTTACAATGACCTCTGCCCTGGTTTTGATCGCTAGCTCTGTGATCAAACCACCAGACGGTGGAAATCCCTTCCGGTGGTGGCCTGAGTGATGTGAAGTCATTGGTCTCCTTCTAAGCACAGACCTTTCCTGCTTTTGCCCATATTGCTGAACCAGAGCAATATGACAGTTTATTTGAATGCCCGAGTCATCCGACCATATCCTCTGGTCGCTTCAAATCAAGTTTTCTACTTCGCTGGACGCCTCAGTGTCGCTCCGTGTAGCCTCGCATGTCCACGGAGCTCTGAAGCTGTCACCGTGGAGATTGTAAGCTGACATGACAGGAGATTGGCTGCTCAGCCGGACAGACAAAGAGAACGGATGTAGGATATGATAAGTGTGTGTGTGTGTGTGTGTGTGTGTGTGTGTGTGCGTGTGTGCGTGCGTGCGTGCGTGCGTGCGTGTGCGTGCGTGTGTCTGTCCGTGGTTCCGACGGGCCCTCGCGTTACCTTCCCATTAGACTGTGCTGTTGAGCGCCGGGCCCCGAGCACGGTTCTGTTCAGTGTTTTTAACTCGGGCTTGGCTGTGTGGCATGGAACCTGACAGAGCCTGTGATCTCAGTTCAACGCGGCTGACAGAATAAACACCCTTACAACATCCCCAACTGAAGGCCTCAGCCATTATGGTGGGCAAGAACCTTCAATTGCCATAGGCTGAGTGCTGCAACTAGTTTGACAGAAAATACAGGCTACAGTGAACTTTATTGATCCATCGTTGTAAGATGGATCAGACATTTTTTTGTTTCTCAAGGGAACTGCCAAGTTCAACCCATTTTTGGTGTGTGGTCTCTTGACTGACCTTTACAACTTGTGACCTTATATTAAGTAAATTTAAAATAAAAAAAATTCGTTTGTTTTTTGATTCCTCATATATTACCATGTTTTTATTTTTTAAATGTATATGTATTAAGATAAATAAATGCTAGAGGTGCATAACAAACACTACAGTGTCTGCTGCTCTATGTCTTGAAGACTTAAGTGGCAGCACTTGTAATGGCAGCTAATTACGATGTAAGGTCTTTGAAGATACCGATTTTGCCTATTTTTAGAATCCTAGGAGAGAAGGAAAGACAAACGCATCTACGTTGCAGATTCCTACAACATGCTATGTAGCCATTAAGTACTGTGGCCTTTACACACAGGCATTTCTAATTGTAAGGTATGGGTTGGTATGATGACAATCTGTTGACGAATTTTGGTTCACCCAGACAGCTCAGGTTTTTTTCCCTACCACACTGATACAGTGACCTTCATTTATTCTGAATTGTCGTGACAGTTTCATGTGGAATATGTGAAGGCTTATCCTTTCTGTCACATTTGATAAAAAACTATTTTTAAGTGCTCAGCATCTCTGAATGGTGTCTGTAAACAAAGCGAGTGTGTGGCACATTGACGTGTTAACTGACATTGAAATGCCTCTTAAATACACTCCATCCATTATCGTTTGGATGTGGATTAAAAAGACATATGCCGCTCTTATAAACTGTCTGTTAATTCTACCGATTATGGAAGGGATCAACAACTACTTTGCGTCTTACCGGCAAGGTTTTATTTTTATGTCTTTTTTTGTGTGTATTTTGTTAACTTTATCTGTGAAACTACTGTGGTATGGAGGACAGCATGGATTTGACCCACAGACTAGCTGTGGCCTGTGGCACTAGGAGCCCGTTCTGCTGATGACACGGCATTATTTCTCCATCTCTTCCCTTGCCACTCATCCTCCCCCTCTCAATAGTGCCTCCACCCCCCCCTACCCCACCATTGTTCTCTTCTACCTCCTGCACTTTTTCCTCCCTGTTGAATTTTAATCTAATTTTCACTGTACTGACTCTCTTTTCTCTGGCGTCTTCTCTTTCACTCCGCTTCCTCCTCCACTCCTCTTTTTTTCCTCTCACACCATCTTCCCCTTCTGCCTTGGGCGTCAGCGGTGGCTGACTGAGTCCTGTTTCATCCCTCTCTCTTCCTGCTCTCAAATAATGTTTTTCTCTCTGGGAGCACATTTTAGTTTGCAGTGAATAAAATGTAATGAAGTTGGGTGGCCGACCTCACACTGTCATTTGCACCAGACGCAAGGCTATGTGCCAACCCCGGTTTAAGGTTATTCATTCTTTTCAAGTCTGAAGGGGCCATTGTTGTCAGTATTGTTAGACACTTTTCTCTGTGGGAATGATTTGTATCAAAGGCTGAGGTTTTCTTTGGCCAGTGACTAGACATTCGTTTTCTGGCAGCATCGTTCAAAAGTGACGTTTTCTTAATTCCTCACAATTTACCGCTGGCTTAATACGGAGTTATGCAAAACAAAAGTATATCCGGCTCCGTTTATCTAGTTGTAATCTCATCTAAATGAATAATTAACACACATTACATTGCATACAATGTATCAAGGAAAAGATTTAACGTCCCAGAGGCTTTGCATATATTTACAGCCCCCATAAAACACTGGCTTGTCACTAACAGTCTGTCAGGCTGTGTTTCCTAGACCTGGTCCTTGATCTCTCCCCGTCGAAGCCTTGCCGTTCTGATTGGCTTTGCTGGCAGGTGGATGAGATACGGTCCCCTTTGCCTCTAATTATACAGGCTAAGGAATGTTTCAGCCTCCAAATCAGGAATGACTTATGCTTTGGCCAATCTCTGCCTCCCCACTCTCTCTCTCCGCCAAACGAAAGATAAATTAAGAACAGAACACAAGGGGGTACGTAGAGTGACTTGGAGTTGTTGTCACCCGTATTGTACCCACCCTTCTCCAATGCATATTGTATACTCAGGTTGTCCAGAATGCCTTCATTATGGCATTTCTTCATCAATATTTGAAGGTAACATGTCACATACTCGTCTGCTTAAGTATAGTGTAATGTACTTGGATGTTGTGGTCTCATGGGTCCGCCACATTTAAATACTGTTTCATGGAGTATGCAATGTGCCCTGCGGCAAAACAGATCCCTGTTTGTCCTGGCTCACTTGTTTCCTTCTTAACAGCCTCTGTGGCAAAAACGCACGAGAGCAGATGTGCTACAGAACTGCTTTGTAATTGTTTACCCCATTTGTTGGGTTACATTTTGTTTTTGTCAAGATGAAGAATAAAAAAACAACAACATACATTTCAGCCATGCGATCTAGAAGATGTGTTCATTTTAGATAGCGGTTTTCCGATTCAGTAGCATGGCACTTCTATTTTGCAATTACCTTTTTCAATTTGTTGCTTGTCAATAACCTTTCCTGTGTTTAAGGAAATCTGCTCACAGTGACATGTAAAAAGTATTCCAGTTTAATAAACAGCGTTTTCCTGGTGGCTTTCCAGTGCTGTGGTAGTCATTGTCTATGGGCTTGACCTTATTGAAATTTACTGAATGGCTTATGATATTACGTGGTCGAAAAGGGTCGCTGCGCAGCACTGTGGAGATATATGCCCCGTCGCTGGGCACTTCCCTGTCCCAGTGTGCTGCCAGAGACTGTGGAAGAGAAGAGCAAAGGCAAGAGCCTTTTCAATTTGTTTAGTTGAGACAGTCCTTTTTAGTTTTCTGGGGGCTGTAAACAAGGCTCATGCTTGTTCTCTGCGAAATACGGTTAGTCTTTTTATGAATCACAGACATTTTCTATTAGGACCGATAAAACTGTTGGATCAGCATGTTAAATATATTGCCTTGGTCATTTTGTATTTACTGGTCATAGTAAGCTGCCTGGATCATTGGTAATGAAACTACATCCTGGTCAGTAGCCATTAAGGCTGACTGTCCTCAAACATTAGAATACTGCCCCTAACAATTAAGATGGTTAAGGTTGGCCTGCCTGAGACCAGATTGATATCACCTTCAATGTATTTTAAAGTCCCAGCTCATTAAAATACCCCCCTCCCCTGCTGAATCACCTGTATGCACCAACCTTCCCTAGCTACTCAAACAGCTGTTGCCTAGCCTTCAGCATTTTAACATTGTTTTTTGAAGAATGTCAGCCACCATCTACTGACTTTTCCAGCTGTAGCCTTGAGAGGCTATTTTTACATCTGGCCCTGACTAGAGAATATATTTTGTTGCTCATGGCTGTTGTGTAAGCTGCATATCCTCTGCCTTTCAGTGTCCACCTCTCAGCGTCTCGAGACTTTCATTTGTTTAGACGAGGGATGACAGATCCCAGGCTATACACTGGTGCTGTCACATTATTGCATTTCTGTGAATGCTGTTGTACAGAAGGCTACTCCTGTAATGATTGGTTGCTGGCGTGTGGAGGATGTCGGCCCATTGTGTGAGCCCATTTCCAACCTCCCTTTCACAGAGGTTATAATGGAATATCCTGTGACATTTCACCAAGGCTTGTTGCAGTGTGTCATTTTCGTCGTTGTACGGCACCTAGGCAATATTGAAATAAAGGCGAAAATCGAGAAATGAATATGGAAATTCTGCGGTTTGAGGTGTGATGTGGCCAATCATTCGTAGCGGAAATTCAATTAGGTTTACCTTATTTGAATTTGGTGGTCTAAGCTGTCCGAGACTTGATTGTTAGGTATGACTATTCACCTTGAACGTCAGACGCAACCTCACTATTGTAAGTGCTTGCCACTTACCAATCTACCTAGCTATTGTTTAAGACTTAATTTTCTGAAATGATTAAGCAATGCGTTTCTCACATTTCTGTAAGTGGAAATGATAATTCAAGTGGTAGAATGT
>JAVQJS010131356.1:0-13298 GCA_036024795.1 Galaxias rostratus | reverse complement strand
AGTGTGTGTGTGATGGTGTCTGTAGGTGTGAGTGTGTTTGTGTGTGTGTGTGTGTGTGTGTGTGTGTGTGTGTGTGTGTGTGTGTGTGTGTGTGTGTGTGTGTGTGTGTGATTGTGTGTGTATGTGAGTCTTGTGTGTTGGTCTTGTGCATGCCTGTGTGTGCACGCAACAGTCACAGATATAAAGTCATTTCCCCTCCCACACTGTGGAGGAGGCTGCAGATATTGTGCACTGTCTGAAACACCACTACAAGGGAAAGAGGCGGGGTGGAATGGAGGTGTGTGAGGGAGAGCTGGGGGAGGAGCAGCCTTGACCACCCCTGTGACCCAGAGTACAGTGGTACCCTGGTGATCACCTGAGCAACACCTGGCCACAGCCCCAGCCTCTCCCTGGCTAGGGAGGCTGTCTCGCGGGGCACAGCGCCGGCACGCAAACACCTGCACCGGTAAGAACACGCTGGGGATGGTGGCTTGATGTGGGATTTGGCTCTCCATGATAAGCCTTAAGGAACAATTAAGAACAGAAAAAAGAGACAGAGACAGTACCAAGACACGGCGATAGATTGATTCTGTTCCCCTGCTGAAAGGGAGCCGAGGCTGAGCGAACACATTTTGCCGCTGCCAAGGCCCCTCATGTGCACAAAACCATAGGCTACAAAAATTCACGGCACACTTTGCATTGTCTCTAAACGACTGCATCATTTTATATCCTGGAAACCCATTCGATTTCATCAAAAGGAGACAAAAAACAGATGAGAACAACTCGTCTGTGCACAGAGAATTCATCTAGCACCAAGCCGAGGGAGGAGAGAGGAAGAGAGACAAATGGCAGAGCGTGCACTACGAGCTGCAAAGCAGGATGCTAATGGCAGAGCAGCGCAGTGCTACAGTGTGCCTCAGTGCTCAACACTCCTTAATAGTGCACGTGCCTGTCTAAGTGACTAAGTACCTGGTGCCATGAATGCAACAAACAAAACAACGTTCAAACGGCTAAACCATTTCAAGACATTGTGCCAGGGATCTCAAATTGAATAAATGTAGAAAGTGTATCATCTGACAACAAAACTCTCATTAACACAACAGCCAACCCTGTTATAGCAGTGAAGTAGGTGTTTGAGATTGAGTGATTGAGATGGGATACAGTCCCAGTGAGCCCCCCCCCACCCCCCTTGGGAGTAGAATGTGAGATCAGTGCTCCCTGAGGGGCAGACAGGGGAGCTGGCCTCTTGGCTGTAGAGACCTACACGCGGTGCTCTCTGAGGAACTGGGCTCCCAGCGCTTCCACTTACCTACCGCCTAATAGATTTAATCGGCCCGGGTGATGAGATCAGTGGTAAAGGTCTCTTCTGCCAGTTCATAATCCCTGGGACACTATTCAATAACCCCAGAACACACTTATGAGATCATGGCTGACTCAGAATGCTAAAAAAGCACTAAGCATTCAGACAGGCTTAGGAAATACACTAAGCCCACATCAACTCAAGTTTCCATTGCATTGCATTGCACGGCAGGACGATTGCATGGTGATAATAATAAACTGATTGTTTTCATGGGTCCTGCAACTTACACACATCTAATAGAGAACAACAATGAAAAGCGAGTGTTTGTTGCAACTCAGAGCGGTAATTAGACAAATGAGAAACTACTGTATTCACGTGTTGAAACTGATGTTGAAGCACAATGGTCAAATGTTGTAGCTAGCTGAAAATACACTACAATATTTAAAATAATTCAGTCAAAACTGTAGGTCATGAGACACTTTTCACCAACCTCCTGAAACACCATCCCTGAAGACACACACACACACACACACACACACACACACACACACACACACACGTAAACTAACAAGAAGCTATTCACACAAATGCACACCTCACTAATCACACAACCTGAAACTAGGATGTAACGCATCTCTTTTATTTGTAGCTTATCCTCTGTGCTAATTGCACTAATTGCACCAGCTCGTTACCCACCGCAGTCTCCTCTTTGTTTCCTCTCATTTCTACAACAAGTGAGGACTCTGCATGTAATCAGATCCAGCTATTGCTCATCATGTCTCTGACCCTCTGCAGCAGCGCTTACAAAGTGCAATGAATAGAACCTGCCATGTTTTCACTGCAGGGAATACAGGACATTTTCACTATCCATGAGTGGTCTAGCAGGTGAAAAAAAACACAGCCTTCATATAATTTGATGAAAGATTATGTGGAGACTAACAGTAGAATGAGTGAGACATAAACTAACCATTTCTGCGGGGACACAAGGTACTAAGAACACAAAGAACTATAATTCAGTTAAACACATTTAATTAATTCCACTATCTTCTATTTGCTTGCTTATTTAATTTGTTTAATATATCATAAATAAGCATTTTCAATGACAAACTTTTTGCACTTTCCTGAATTTCAACAAAAGGCTGAACCAATTCCGCTTTATGATCATCATCCGTTTGACCGGTAAACACAACGTCTGCTGAAGTGGCAGGATTTCATAACAGTTTGCATATTTCTGTTTAATCTAAAGCTGGATTAGGGCTTATTTAATTTTTGCCTCCAACAACGACTCATATTCAGCATGATGCAACAGCCTCCTCCCTAGAGAGAACACAGAAAGGCAGATAGGATCTGGAGGTTGAAAGCAAGACAGCACTATCTGTTGTTGTTGTTGTGCTGTTGTTGTATATGCATCTTTTATATGGAACTGCCTGTATTGGACATTGTACCATAGAGGGCCAGATGCACCGCTATTAAATGGTGGGTCCTTTAATGGCAATTCCTAAAAATTGCCAAATGGTTCAAGGTCCTTCACTTCGTTACTATAAAAATAATACAGAATTTTTTTAGATGGAAATTGTATTTGAGATAACAGTAAATTCATGAAAATTAACAACCATTAACAAGAAAATGCAAGACTGGGTATGTGTTTATGTGCACAAGCTCCATCTGTGAGGTCATGCAGATTATGCTTTCTTGGCAGGTTTAAACAAACTGTGCAACATTACTTAATTCAAATGTATATTTTTAAAGGAATGCAAGCTACTTGAGTGCATGTGTTGATGTCAACTTTAAACAGACCTAATTACCGTTCTGCATTGTGTGCTCAGTTTTTTTGAAAGTCTGTTTTAACTAAAGCATCCAAGATCACGCAATGTTGCCCTTTGTAGTAAATTTAAGCCACCGGCCACGTTAGCCTTAATCAGCTAAACAATGAGTACATTTTGTTTAGTTCAGAAAGTCCAAGACAGGGTTGGAGACCAGCAAAGACATGAACAGCGAGGATTGGTTGCTAAGGAGCCGGTTGGCCCCTGTGTCGTTTCTAAACACAAGCAGCTCCCTCCAGTTAGACATCAAGCTGATAAGCACCATCTAGGAATTCATCTGAAAAGCGTATATTGCAGTTCCATTTACCCCATTATTTTATTTCCTTAATCACCATTAGACATTGTTCTATTTAATCACAAACACTTTATACTATTTTACAAATGTTGAGGCTAGATTTCCTAAATAACGTTTCCCAATTTTCTAGAAATGTTTAACCCCCTTGCAAGCCTAATTAAATTCCCTTCCAAACTTAGGTGTATTCTAAATAGACACAAATGGAAACCAAAGTAGTGTTATCTAAGTTGCTAATCACCACCTTGTAATTCAGACAACCAGTAGTTGAGTCAGAGGGATCCACATGAGCATGCACCGCGTGGCAGCTTCCTGAGGCCACTCTGAGCCCTGTGTGTGGGGACAGTAAGAGGATTGGAGAGCCCGGGCATGACGTTTTGGGAGTGGGGGGTCAGCCACATGCGGCACAGACCGGTCGGCTCCTGACATGCACTGACACAGGGAGTTCAGGAGCTGGCCTCTAGAGAGCATGGTGCCATCGACCTGGCCTCAGTCATCAGCAACAGCTCATTAAAAATCCAAAATCCAGTCAGCTTCCACCCGAACGATGTAGTCATTCGGTGGAACCAAGGTCAGGCCATCCCGAAAGGCAGGAGGAGGACATGCATGTGGCTATAGTCACTAAACCACAGCCCTAATTCTTTGGGCTACTATCTTTGTTATCCTATTTTGCTGTAGTAATAAAAACATCACAATTCAACTGAAGATGACCTGAAATTAGCTGATATTATTGATGGTTAGGGGCCTAATTAGGGTGGGGATACCTCTTGTAAAAATATCATGTAAACTAAAATACCATTGCTAGCCATCTGCCAAGCACTATGTCATACTTCATTACGATACACAATAGCTGACCTAAATTAACCCTGAGCTGGCATCAACATGTCTTACATCTCGTACATTTCGTTAGTGTGACGATGCCTGGACCAACCCTCGCCGATATACTCCCTCTAAAGCCAAGAAATGAAATGTAAAACTAATATTTGTTTATCTGCTTATTGAAAGAAGGAGGGTAGAAAAGTGCACACAGTAAACCCAGGACAATGTCTTGCTGGGTTTCTTTCGTCTAAGTACGTCTTAGGAGGTAAGATTTCTTATCTATACTAAAGCGGATTTGGATGTTTTTCAAAAGCATAGCAAATGAGGTTTCCTGGTCATTGTGAGTCTGGCTCCTCTGAGCACACACAAAAGAAGTGACTCAGGACTGCCCATTGTCCCCTCCACCTGCAGGCCTCTCACTGGAGCAAGGAGCACTTAGACAATATCAACAATCATATCAGCCTTCACAATATCCATTCTTAAACTAATACAACAGCCTACACCGTAATGAGGAAATTGTTTGTGTTGCTCATTGAAACAAATGCATACAGGTCTGTACTTAGAAACTAAACTGTACTCAGTGGTCCATATTGCCCGTATTCATCATATTGTGAAGTAACGTTGAAAAAGCATTTCACAACGTTTATTTTTCTTCCTTAAGAAAACAAGGGAGCACTATGATTTGGATATATTTAATCCATTTAGATTAGCATGGCTCTGTTCTGAAACTGCAGTGCTCAGAACACACACAAGAACATAAAGGCTCATTTTCCCAAGCAGACAGCTAAGGTTTCCCTCAGATATGACACGCCTATTCATTGCGATTCTTAATTACATTACACCTCGCCATGCTTGTTTCACCTCTTTCATTGGTTACAAATAACCTCTCAAAGATGATTTAATAAGGTTGAGCCCAGCTACATAATTCTGTGTAAATCCCCCCAAATGACTGTAGAAATTAAATTTGATAATAGCAAGCTCATCTTGCAATCCTGGTCGCAGATAAGCACATACAATTTAGTCATACGATCAGATTATCTAATTCTCTGACACATCATTGCAACAGATAATTTCCATATTCGGCTACTTATAAGCATATTTACAGACAAAGCAGGAAAGCAGCGAGGAGCTGAGCCTCCTGAAAGCCTTCTGTGATTAATTGTAACAAAGATAACATTTAGTCTTCGTCGCCTACCCCACCAGCACCCATCCGTAAACTAACCACCTTGCATGGCAACCAGTCTCCAGGGCAATTTCACAATGAACCGAGATTCAGTTGCCCATTAAACTGTCAAGTGCTAACACATCACAATGACACGGGGCAAACGAGTTGGGTAACGTATAGCTTTTAATTGCTATCATTTGTCACATTGAATGTGTAAATCTCCTTTAGAAATTGTAATAAAGCCCCATTGTTTGTATAAATATAAAAATCCATAATAAGGGATCATGACGGAGATTAGTTTTGTGTCATATTCATGCTATTCTACAAGACAGTGAGTTTATTGTTTAGCAAGAAACCAGCCAAAACCCTGAATTCAGCGTGAAAAATCTACAAAAGCCTTACGGTCTGAATTGGATCAGTGCGGTCCTTAGAATGAGGGCTTTCACTCTGTAAGGAGAATCATGCTTTAGCGGTAGGCGTTAGACAAATGGAGTGCTGCTGCCACATCAAAGTGGCAACAATGAGAATACACACAAGTTACCAAACCTAAACACAAAGCCTGCTGATACGTCACCTGCCATTCAAGCATTCTACTGTATTACCCAATCCTAAATGACATTTCAAGGGCTGACTGTTTGTATGTCACTGGCACATCTGCTTCTATAAGCCCTTTCCTATTCACTAGTACCACCACCAGTGCACCACTGGAAGGTGCCGGTGGCTTTTTGATGGCGAGAAAACGAGGATTTTGTGATGGAAAACTGTGGTGATGGCATCCCTCCAACCCTGGGGGAGGGTCAACTTTCGAAGACAGCCACCACAGGAGGACAGACAGAGGGAGAAAGGAAGACGGCGCACTTGGGGAAAGGGAGTGAGGGAGGGAGAGGATGGAAAGAGGAGGATAAAATAACTGGGGTGGTCCGAGGATGCTGTAGGGGCTGCCACCTCCAGATGTGTGACTTTATCTGTCCACACACTGCTTGCTACCAGCGGGTATGTGAGGGGTGAAGGCAAGGGAGAATCACCTACTTACCCATTATGCTGGAGTTCATAAAAGGTGTTGGTGACAATCCTTCATGGGACACTAATCGACTGTCACTCAAATGATCACCATAATGAGCGCTGTCTCCAAAGTCCTGGGGGGAGAGAGATCAGAGTATTAAACACATTATTAGGCTGCTTCTCTAATTGACTGCTATGACACTTCTCTAATTACTGAGGAAGCAGAGCACAATTGGTCAACTGTCCCCTGAAACGGTCCGTGATTCTATTTCCATCATTAAAAAGCACTTCTTAAACCACTGACTGGTTGTAAAAAGAGTGAAGCCATGCCCTGAAGACAAATCCCAAAGTACGTTGAAAAGTAGTATGTTTTAGGAATGGGAATGTAGGGTTAATGATGCTGAAGTCTTAATTGTATGCAAGCGGTGCACATTACTTGGATGAGAACATGCAGGTTTTCTAATGAAAACAACATACACAGGGAAGCAATAAGGATAAAGCTATTGAGCACAGGATTTGTCAATTCGGTATCATTGCTGCAATCTTGCATTTCATTAGATTTGTGATAAGTCATACGCATACATCCCCGATATATGAATGAGAAACAATAGAGCCCCTGCCCCTTAAGCCATATATATACAATAGAGAAAATTGCACTCAGTAAAACCCTATAAGAAAAGTTAGGTTAATAAGATGCAAATTAAAAAAGTTGAACAATCATACACAGAAAGCTATATATTTATTACAGATTATAAATTGAAAATATTCAATAACACGTTGTTATATCATGGGAGAGGCAAAAATCCAGATGGAAGCCACCCTCCAGCCTTCCAAGGTACCTGCAGCTTAAAAAAATTGCCTTTTTTCTCCTGCGGCCGAACAGTGTGCTTTCATGACAGTTATCAGCTTCAGGGGCTTAGGTCTAAATATCGGTCACAGTATGGTCTTTGAAAACTCAGGGTCCCCTGCAATAAAAGATACTCAGTAGCAGCGCTAATCCCAGGCCCTGTGAAAATCCTCCTGCGCTTCAGTCAAATACGTCCCCCCAAACTACATTAACTCCCACCAGAGGGACCGGGCTGCAGTGGTCCGGAATTTCTATAGAGCTTTTTCACCAACTCATACCCTCTGCATTCAACATACAGTAACAAAGTTAATCTTATTATCCATCTTTTTTTGGGAGAGGACGGTGATGGAGTAATTTCAAAGGCAGTCGTGTGTTGTGCTGTGTCGAGGGAATCCACAGAGATTCCCCATTGTGTTCCTGACGGCCAGTACACTCTGTTAATCATGCCGTGAACAGACTCACTAATACAAGAGCCGTGTGGGAGAAAACAGCAAACAAACTTCACAAGCATTCAGCAATCAAAATAAAATAAATATCTCTCAAAAAATGGTCTAATCTCTTAGAATCTGCTAGACACGTGTCATCTGACATTTATTTAAACAAATAAAACAAAGACCTGTTGCCAATAGATTCCCTTAATTTCACATCTCTAGGCCTCTATGTATTTTCTCTGACCTTTTCCCTCGCGAGGTTGATAGCTGCCGTCCTGCTGGAAAAGGCCAAAAATGGTGGGGCAGGTAGGAAAGGAGAAGGGATAATGGTCTAGGTGGGGCGGATTGTGCTGAGCTTTCAGACGCCATCCCATGGGCAGTTTACTCCTATGGCACCATTAGATCATCAATCACAAGGCCCCCATAATTTCCGCGACCCCAGTTGGCCTGGCCTGCACGCCTCCGAGCCGCAAAGCCAAGCTGTCACTGCAGTGACCACAGGGCACAGTTAGCACCGCTGCAGACTAACTGTCACATTACTCCCTGTGCACGCGGCCCACCACCGCTCCCGTCGCACCCCTAGCGCTCGCCCCGCCGTTTCAAAAGTCATCACTTGCACTCCGTGTGGTGTCCCAGGTGAAAGTGTGGCAGTGTGGCGGCAGCTTGGGCACTAAAGATATGGGCTTTGATGGACATGTGCAAGCAAGTGTTGCGTCAGGGCTGCGGGGGTTGTCCTGTGGTGGCAATGGGCAGAGTGCGGGCTGTCAGGCGAGCTGGCCTGCAGCCACAGCTGCCCAGGATGCCGCGGCTGGCTAACAGCCAAGGTCAGCACAGTGGGACTGGAGACTGTGCATAGTCCACAAATAATCACAGTCGGGTAGGATACAGGGTCCAGCAAGGCCAAACGTCTTTGCTGAACACACTGAAACACATTGATCAGTGCTACTAACTCTGTCCAAAAACAGTTACCGATGCTACATTTGAATTTTTGTATTTTCTTGTGCTTTGTAACTACTCAACAAACAAGCACGACGCTTCAACAATAGTATATTAATTTACTCAGTTAAGCAATTCTCAGATTAACATCTTTATCTGTTGGGACGAAGGAACCTCTTCATGCTCACATTATTAACCCTACACAACAAATCTTGATAACATGAATTCCCAATAGAGTGACATCATATCGGCCAGCGATACAAAGAAGTGAGCCAGAGTGTTCTGTACGGACAGATACCTTGGTGGAGGCCTAGGGACTAAAAAGATTTAGAGCTAGATTCTCTCTTGTTAAAGTCACATGCATGAATGTGTGGCTGATATATGAAACAATGCTGAGTAGAAATTATGCTGTTGTTCTCTAAATTACTTTGTGGTCCATCTGTACTATCACTGTAACTTTACCTAATAATCATTACCTTAGATGCACTATATGGGAGCAGATATGGAGGTGGACGACTGGAGAGAAATCTAACCGCCAAATTCAGAGCATAATTCCTAACAGCCACATTGTAACATTTTGCTGAAGTTGTCCTCAAGTTGAATCAAGTTGCTATGTGTTTTGTCTCTGTGTATGTGTGAAAGCATACACTGTGCTGCCAAGCGTTATGTTTGTGTCTGCATGCATACAGGTCTGCATGTGTATGCGAGTGCTATATCGAGGCCCAAAAAGCTATCTGCTTGCTGATGCCTGTCCCTTGCCATGACAGAATCACTGATTTATATGCACCTAGAGCAAAGATATCTCAAGCGTCTCCATCCTATAATTCAAATCAGGATGCTGATGGAACCATAGCCTGTAGATGTTCATTCGGGAAGGGCATTGGGAAATAAACAAGGTAATGCAGGCCAAGCAGATCTGACATTTAACTGATTTCTGATGGAAACTGACAGGAGACTGACATTAAATGAAATTCATACAGGGCACCCAGAACAACTAGTGTACAAGAGATAAACACACATAACCTGATGTGTTCACACTTTAGGAGGAAGAACAGAAATGCCACCCAAAAATGTAAAAAAGGTTGTCTTTCGTAAGTCTAGTAAATCTCTTAATTGTATGTTCATTTAGCACATGAATGGAATTCAGATACAACTGTAAGCCTAATATGCTTAGCTATTATTGGAGAAAAGGATGTTAAAAGTTAACATTCCTTGAAAAAATGTGTGGCATAATATAAATATCTGTCAAAATGCAAATCTTGGCAAAATATAGGATAATCTCAAAGTCAACACCATTTTATATAATTTCACCTCTATGCTAATAGTGGAACAGATTTATGTGTGGAGTCATTTTCTCCAAGGGCAGAAATCCATGATGTTTTCATAATATTCCAAAACACACAACATTAATCAGCTTCCCCTGACAAATGCTTAATATTACAGCTTAGCTCTATTAATCCACCATGATGACAAAATGTATAAACCTATCACTTAAGAGGATATTTTTCCATACAATTAGGTCGTGAGGAAAAGAAAATTAGGCCAATTACAGGTCACAGTGTATGACTGCGTACCTTGAACTGTGTGTACTGTCAATGGAAAACGGTGATGTAATTAGCAATGAACAGCGAGGTAAAAGAAACAAGTGGCTATCTTATAAAGAGTTGGGGGGGGGGGCTTACCCTGGAAGGACTTGCCGGCCCACCGGAGGCCCAGGACGCTTGGCTTGGCCTCTCCTCCAAACCTGTGACAAAACAACACAAAACTCAGTCAGTTTAGTAAGACACAGCGCACTACACATGCTGGAGGCTTGGTTGTTTTCATCATCACACAGCAGAAAGCATTGCACGGGCATGCATGAACATACGGGCAAACAATTTCAGGTGCGGATTCAAAGAAAATATTCAACTGCTTATTGCCCATGAAAAGCAAAACAATACAAGGGTAGGATCCAATGATGACTACCAAGACAATACAAACCAGATATTGGGTACGAAATCTAAAAAGTTAGAGCTATTCACACGTCTAAGTGTCTCATTGCCACGCCCCATACTATCTTCAGGGACCAGGTTTAACTAGAGTGCAGCATGGCATCTTGACATCATGTCTGTCACTGGGAGAGTTGGATGTCACTCTTTAAGCAAGGGGGAAAGAAGAAAGTAGACACAAAAAAATGAATGTATAATATTCAGCAGCTGAGCTTTACCAGCAAAAGGCCAATTTTCCCTGCGTCATTTGTTTTCGTTTACATAAATCAAAGACAAGAAATTGTGCACCCCTTAGCATGGTGTACATATTGAAATGTGCTGGGGTGCAACTTGTCTGCCAGATTTGGCAGTGATGTATAGCCTGGCCCCATCAAAACAGCTGAGCACTGAAACTTGATAAAATATCATATTAAGACACGTGTTCAAGGGACATACCAAGAAAACAGATAAACAAATAAATTAAATAACTTTTACAAAACACCATGAATCCAACATCTGGTGGGTGATGAACAAATATAGCATCTGACCTTGAAAATTACATTTATGAAGCATATTTTGTGAAATAAAAAAGAGTAATATGATGCCGAAATCCACCGTTTGAGACAATATTGTTTTGTGGGTAACAGCATTCCACTCCCTAGTTCACACAAAATAAAAATAATTGCAGAAGGGCAGTTCCATCAACATGTATTGCAAATTATTGATTGTTCCCCTTCAAAATTTCATCCTGGCTCTGAAAAGTGCAATACCATTCATTCAATTTTACCTTTGAATGAAAAATAAAATCAGATTTAAAGTAATTGTCTTAGCCTCAGACCGAATGAAAAAATGCAGTGCAAAAAGAAAACAAAACAACTGAGACTAATTAATTTTAAAATGTGTTCCACAAAAACAGGCGCACCTTCGGTTATATGAATTCACCTATAGTGCGAGCCAAACAGCACTAGTTAACACGAGCAGAAGTAGATTTCTCCAGACGAAATAAAACTAGGCCTACATCATGGAATACGAATGTGTGGGCTATAGTCTGATCCCATGCCAAAGACAATGTTGAGGCCAACAAGGCTGTGTGGCAGGCAGCAGTGAACAGAGAATAGCAGCCAATTCAACTCAACTCAACACAAGGTAGAGCCTCCACTGCCAATCAACTGGTTCCCACACCGGCTGGCTAATCAAACAATAGCACAGCTTAATTCAAGGAATCTAACAATGAGAATCAGGCAAGATGACATGCTGTAGACTAGTTGAAGCCCTTGGCTCTTTGACTGTGGCAACGGCATGGCTCTTTGGGGCACTAGCTGTCACCCGCTCCAGTCTCTGGTGTGACTGCCAGATCCTGCCTGGGGCTCCAGGCTCTTTCTCTCCTCACACAGCTAGTGATGAAGAGTGAATTACTGCAGGCAGCAAGACAGACATGTACAATAGCACAATGTGAGGTGGTATACAAACACAGGCACACAATAGCATGATAAAATGTCAGGCCTAAGGATCTGCACTGTACTACTAAATACATTGTTTTTACATGGCTGTGTGGCACAGTTCTCATATCCAATTTAAAAAAAACATTTATTAATTAAAGATGGTCTCTTTTATATTAAATATGACTGTGTGCATAATATATACTTAAGAAAATACTATTACAAATTGTGACCAATCCTTTCTCTGAAATTGGAATTACTCAGTTGTCTCTACATTATAAAACAAGTAATCATATCTTCTAAAGTTTTGAAAGCATGAATCCTGTCCCCAACCCTAGAGACACCGATATTGAACCAGGCAATATTTATTTCTGCTGAATTTAACTATGAAGATCCATTTCATGAGGGCTAGCCCTCTAACAGCTCATCCTTGCAATAACATGAGTTTATCTTCTCCAAAATGCACTGCATTTACCTACAACACACATCAGACTGACTGGTTTATGAAACATGTTTGTACTCATGCTGCTGTGGGCAGAAATCTTAAGATTGCAATGGCACACAAACAAGTCCATCCCATCGTTGGGTAATCCACTCTGACATACTATCAAACTTCACTGTGTGATATACCATCAAATCTAAACTCCACACACCGTCACCCTGGTCACACAGTTTCGGCATCAAGCATGCCGGTGCCATTCGTTTGGGGGTAAAGGACATGGCTTGCTCATTTCTGAAATCCAGTTCTTAATAATGAAAATGAACAGGAGCCAGAAAAAGACATGAGGCAGATCAGAAATCTTTATCTTGGCGTTAGTGGATTTGCTTCTCCTGGCTCCTCGTCTCTGTACAGATCTGTGCCAAAGAATGTTAATTTACATGCAGTGGCTGTCGAGAGGAGAATTTAAATATGGACTTAACTTGGAACAGGTTCTGCTTTTGTGCAAATCTTATATCGTATTTTTTTCAAAGTCTGGCAGTCATTAGATATCCTACCCAAACTTTCCTCTTTAGTGTTTGAAAAGGAAATCAAGGCATTTCTTTGTTCTTTGCTTAAAAGAACATTTGCAGGACACTTTGGCTATAGCAGACAGAAACTTGGGCACAGCACAAGAGCCAAAAATATTTTCTGACCATCTCCTCTCTACTACATAAGGGAATAGAATCATTTTTAGTCTGTTTATATTTTTAAAGCTAACAAGATACCTATTTATTTGTCTGCACTCAGAGAGCTATTAAATATCTAATACCTTGGAATAAAGCAAAATTCACTCCTGTTTGCTACAAATAAAAATGTA
>JAVQJS010131351.1:0-12057 GCA_036024795.1 Galaxias rostratus | reverse complement strand
GACAGCAAAGCATTACAATAGTCCAACCTGGAGGAAACAAAAGCATGAACTAGCATTTCTGCAGCATGTACTGACATTATGTTTCTTATCTTAGCAATATTTCTGAGATGAAAGTAAGTTTGGCGGCTCAATCCGTAATGTGTTTGGTTCCTTGCTGTAAATTCGCAGACTAAATTCAGGAATCAGAAACTGACAAGTAAGCCTAATTATTGGCAATCACAACTATGACAAAAACAACAACAACAACAACAAAACGAAACAAACAAGAAAAGTTCGCTTTCACTTGGAGCAGGCTTTATGCTGTGTCCTGCCTTGAATGCTTTAGAAGAAAGCTAGATTTTAACACGAGTTTGCTGTAGTAGTGTACCCCCCAATGCAGCAGTAGATTTGACTCTCCTTGTGATTTCGTGTTATAATATCTCCGACATGTTTATTTCTATTATATAAATAGGCCTATTTTTGTAATGTTAATTGTTTTTACTTTCAAACAAGCATAGGCTTAGGTTTTTAATATCTTGCCAGGGCAATTGAAATTATGTGCCTTCATTAAATGTGTACTGTTGGTAAATAAAAACATTATTTGTTTTAAATAATTGAATTGCCACTGTATTTTTTTGCGATGTTAATTGCTTTTGTATTTTTTCTTTGTTAGAAAGATACATGCCACTGTTATGTAATGTTAAGATATTGTATGTATGTGATTGTTGAGGTATATGGATTAAATATATTGTTTTAACTTTTTACCGTGGTTTCTAATTGGGCGAGAATTGTGGAATTTCACTAAAATTGGTAATAACCACGAGTATAATGAAATGTTTCTAGCTGGTTTAAGCCGACATGTATTGAGGAGAGATAGCTCGAACATCAAAGGACGAAATGGATGTTTCTTTCCTGATTGAACTATTGAAAACCAGCAGGGATACGACAGGGAGATATAACCCACGATGGAATAGTGAGACATCTGGCAGAGCGGATGTAGAGGGCGGTGCCTCTGAGTTGTCAGTGCTGACTTTGTGAGGTTCTGGAGATGTCAATGGCTCTTTTCACCAACACAGCCAGGAAAGGGGGGGGGGGGGGTCTACTTCAAAACCTCGATGACGTACTGTATTTGCTCTCAGTCCAAATTCACTCTGACTGATTGAATAAAGCCTCACTTTCTATGGTACTCACTTTAGAGGAATAGCTTGCAATGGATATCAAAATATCATGTCCAATGTGTTTTCAAATAGTTGAATGATAACAATGAGAAAAAAAGATTTTTAAAATGTGTTAATTACTACCATTGAGCTTACCTCGAGTACGCTGTCAAAGCACTAGATAACGCAAGCAACGGCTAGATGGCAAATCAGGGAGTGAGAGTGAGGGAGGAGCTCTCCACTCTACAGGCAATCTCCTTCCTGATTAGTGGTGCTGGCCCCTCCCTCTCTCCCTCTTTCCTCTTTGATGATGCCTCCTACACTAAGCTGTTATTAGAGTCTGGCTCCTCCCCCCTCTCTCCTCTCTTTGAGGATCCCTCCTACACTAAGCTGTAATTAGAGGCTGGCCCCTCCCTCTCTGATGATCCCTCCTACACTGAGCTGTAATTAGTGTCTGGCTCCGCCCCCTCTCTCTCCTCTTTTATGATCCCTCCTACACTGAGCTGTAATTAGTATGTCTCCTCCCACCCCCTCTCTCTCCTCTCTGATGATCCCTCCTACACTGAGCTGTAATTAGGGTCTGGTCTTACCCCTGACCCTTTCCTCCACTGAACCCTGAAGAGACAAGACACAGATTGGGCATTGTGTTGCCCACCGGGACATGGTCTTTTGTTTGACAGTGTGTGTGTGTGTGTGTGTGTGTGTGTGTGTGTGTGTGTGTGTGTGTGTGTGTGTACTGGGCAGGGCTCCCTGTTGATGTGGACTGGTGCCATCGGGTGGTAACAGCACCATCTGCCTCTGTCCCTGCAGACACTCTCTGTGCCAACCAACCCCAGCCGTGAGTGAAAAGGCAGCTGGGAGTTTGAGCATGTGTGTATGCCATGTGGTGTATTTGTGTGTGTGTGAGTATGTATGTGTGTGAGGCCTGCAAAGGGTGTTCCAGTAGAATTCTGTATATGTGTGTGTGTGGAGAGCAAGGGAGCTTATTTCCAATCATTGTAATTGGAAGTTTTCCTATTTTACTTTCCATTTTTATATCACTGCTCCTGGTAGTGGAACAGGAAACTGACGGATTTGTCAGCCTGTACCAATCAGTCTGCAGTTTGGTGAAGGCCACTTACACCTGACCTGACAAGAATGATAACAACTAAGTAATTCCAAATGCACATTCTGGCGTCCATGGCTTTCACGGATCACGAAAGCCACAGCAACATTTAATTATATACTTAACATTTTTAATATTAAGCGTAATTATACCCATTACAAATTAATTGTACGTTAACATACACACAAAGTTGTACCAAACTACATAGATGGTGAGGAAATACTACAGTTTAGCTTTTCATTTGTCAAACTCCCATTGGGAGAGAGAGAGAGCAGAGAAATGAGAAGGGAGCCAGAGGGAGTGGAGAGGGGCTGCCTAAAAGCCAACTTTCCTCTTTTATCAGATCAGCTAGTGTGGGCGACGCTGGCTGTCGTTATTTGAACCTGTTGGAGATGAAGCAGTATGTCTCATTAATACATTCATATATTATTTATCTGTTGACTGATTATTTAATTTGATTTACCTGATGGGTCCGCGTAGCCTTTGAATTATTTTTTTTGCCTGCATTTGAGAATAGGTTTGATCTCACTAGTGATAGTGTAGATGGAGCACAGGATGAGAAATAGATAGAAGTACATCAAAAGCCTGCCGCATCCAAGCCATTCGCCATTTAGCCAAGACACTTGTCATTTAGTGGCAGCAGATGGGCTGGATTACAGAACAATGAGCGAGAGGCTTGAGCAGAGACCCAGGCTCAATGGTCTAGGAGCTAGAAGCATAATTACTGTGGATAGACTGGGACAAGGCCAGGGCCTGCATCACTCATTTCCCCAATTTTCTAGAAGGCAGTAGAATTCACATCGTTGTGACTATATGCCTGAGAACTATACTTCGGTATAGGGTCGATGCCAACATTCTCAAAACGCGACGGTATTCGTTTTCTACAAGACCGGGGGTAATTGGGATGCAATCAAAAAATATCTTTGCAAGCAAACAAACACCAGCGGAAAGACGTCGCTTTGTTTGAACGTTCGAGGGGAGCTGTGCAAAAAGATTATCTCTAGCTAAATTGTCCAAGGCGAGTAACTCGAGTAACCACCAGAAATGTTTTGTCGTGATCTCGAAGGGTTTGGCGTAATCCGTAATTTGCTTGACTCCTCAGATGTAAACTAACGCAAATTTAAATCAGTTCATCCCGTTCTGTATAATTGAAAAGACAGGGAAAATGTTCCAGTGAGTTAGCTGTAGTAGTTTACACCTCAATGCAGCTGGAGAGCGTTTGACTTTCCTTCTGATCTTGCTTGGACATTGTATTCACAGAATGCCATCACAAAACGGTATTAACAAAAAGTATCAACAACCAGTGATTAGGGCTGTGTATTGGAAATAATCCGGCAATAGGCTGGTTTAATGATACAGGGGCTGCGATATATTGTGTGCAAGGCGATAGATCGGGATTTCTTTGTCTAATCCATGGAAAACTGTTATAGCATGTAAATCAAAAAGGTTTACTTGATTTACATGCATGCCTGTAGAACAGTGGGATCTGCATTTGTATTTATCAAAATACATGTAACATCCCACATCCTTGCACAGTTTTTTTGGGCGTGGATTTTCAATATATTTCTTCTGGTAGCACATTAATGACAACGGGGAATGCAGTTATTGCAGTTCAGATCAGTTTTCAATATATAACACATATGCTGTCAGCCATCTTACGATCTCACTAAACCAGGAAGAAGAGATCACCGGTACCTGGAGTGTAGTCGTTGTAATCCTGTGTAATATCGTGGGAAAATGTTAATATCATGTCAACCCTAGTCCCAAGTGCATTCACATCGACTCACTGATAGTTGGGTTCTTGCTCTGGAAGAAACCTGGCCTTTTTGGAAGCTATCTATGAACTTGCCAGAGCAAGTTAAAACGGATGTGAGGAGACAAGTAACATCCTAGAGGGTCTTTTCAGACTCACCTGCATCCTACTTGACAATTAATAGCCTGGCACAATAGTTATAGCATTTACCTCAAACCTTACTAGGTAAACTTCCTAAATGATACTAGCTGATCTATCGCGTGGCCAAAACTAGGAACATCTTAAGTATTAAGTGGGAATGTAAACATTTTGCAAATGAACACGATAGGAATTGTGAGGGAATGCCAAACCTTCTGTTGTTGGTTTCCCCATGCCCCTTTCAGGCCTTTCTATTAGACAAACAACAGCTTCATGAGGTCACACAATAGAGTGTCATAGGCCTATGAGATCCCCCATGTTAGGAGACAGCTCCAGACTTCAACCTGTAGAACCAAAATAAATGCAATGAAAACGGTTATATTGTTCAACATATTGCTTTGTCAACAAAATGGCAGCCAGGCAAGCAAAAAACACCTAACTGCTCAAAATCAAGCATATTTCTGAAACGATGAAGCAGTTAAGGGAAAAGTCAGATGCTAACCAAATAGCACTGAGGTTTCCTAATCTTACATTACTGTTAGACTTGTGGGGATTTTAGGTTATGGGGTGGTGTGTTTGATCATGCTCAGGTGAGAGCCCTGAATTCAGCATTATACCCAGTCATTTTATAAGACAACAAACAATAATACCAGCATCGAATGACTCTGTTACTCTGCAAATAAATGATAAATGTATCTAGTTAGTATACATATCTCATAACAAGCTGCCATGGCATCGTACAATAATAGAATTTGTTGTAGTTGACATAACAACGCTGATCATGCTCAGTAGAATAATAGACGGCTTAGCCAATGAAACAGGAGCAGGGCCACGGATAGATCATCGTGACCAGATCTAATCAGCTGTCATGACCTGTTTATGGAGGGAGTCGCGATACGCCTTGATCTGCAAAACATACCTCGAGGCTGACGATCCCTGAGGAAAAGGACTGGCACAATGTGTGCACAGCTGCCAACGGGAAAACGCTCTTCTGATATTCCACATGAATGTTGCCACTTTCTATGAAGCTTTCATTTGAATGTTGATAGCTATTATTTTGAATCCTTTACACATAGATCTATGTGTCCAATGCCTGACATGCAGATTTACTGATAATTCTTCGGTCTGTTACACAGGACAGGGAAGGAGCAGGGATTGAATGTCCGGAATTATGTTTCATGTTTGCTCTCAACGTTCAAATCTGTCTTTGGATAAGTAGCTGGTTTCATATAGGTTTGGCATACGTTTTTAGATATTAAATGGATGTAAAAAATTAAGAATGTGGAAGTTATTAATGTTGACAGCAAGATTATAGGGATGCTATGTATTTGTTTCAACAAATTATTCCGATCCATTTAGTTTAGATCCACAAGGGGGAGTGAGCACACCGACCTCTGTGCGCTAGACAAAATGAAACACCCTTGAAGCAGTCAATTAGGAAAAGCAGTGTTCCACTGAAAACAACTGAATAGAAACATCTGGAGTTCTGGCTGCTGGTGAATGGTGAGGATATGTACAAGCAGAACCATGAACTATTGCTCAAAATATGCTGATTACATGAAGTTGTCCTTTAGTGCCCATACACCAAACAATCGGCCTGCTCATGGCAATTTAAATGAGAGGACTGTCTCAGAGAGAGATGTTTGGTGATACACTAGAATAACTGAACTAATGGTTTGCCTACTGGTCCTCCGACTCACAGGGTCTGTGTTTGGCATCCACAGAGTGCGGAGCACAGTCACCCCACTCCCAGTTCCCTGAAGTGCATACAGGATTCAAACAGAACACTTTGCTTGAACGATTTCTCTCTGTCCGTTTCATCTTATACTTATGCTCCCAGCTGGTGATGGAACAATTTAAAAAAAATAAAAATAAAACACCTTCCAACCCTCTTGGCAATTTTTTCCCTTCAAAATCCAATTTAGATCATGTTTCATTTCCTCAATTTTACCCATCCATTCTTCTCTCTCCCTCCCTCTCCAACATGAAAGGCTACCTGAACGCGTGTCGCCAGGGGAGAGGTTAGAGTGTTAATTAAGTGCCTATCGAAGACTCGTGTTAATTTGAATAGTTTTACAAGGCTTCTCTGTAGGCTGAAGGAGCCTGGGTACTAATAAACCCTGGGCCGCTCCACCACGGCGTCTGGGCTGGGTGTGCCTTGGCGGGGGTGGAGGGGTAGCAGGTGTAATTTCACGGATTAGGCCCTGGTGGTGGCAGCTCCTCTCAGGCCCCCGCCGGCACTCCTCCCCAGCCCTTTGAAGATAACTTTTTCCCATTATCCTAACAATGGCGCTCGAAATGCAACTTAAATTCATGCTGTGCACCAATCGAACGGACACCGACGTTACTCCTCTTGCTTTCACTGGGGGAGTGGGGGCACGTTGAATCACAATTAGGCGAGCAGAGGAGCCAAGGGGAAATGGAGGAAGAAGTCTCCATGCATACAAATTTGTAAGGTGGGATATTTCCTGTTGCATAAAGGGCAGTTATTCCCAAACACTCTTTCTTACCATGGTGGCACAAACACGTGAACGTTCCCCACCTCTGTCATAAGAGCTCCCCCCACATCGCCATGCCACGGCGTTTGTCCTCCCTCTTCTTCGTCTCTCCCTCCTCCTCCATCGCGATGCCCTCACCTTCCAATTCTTGGTTGCATTTCTGTATCTTCTACCTATCTCTTCCTTCACACTGTCTTTTCTTGCTGACTTTCTTTCTCTTCCTGTGCATCTCTGCTGACAAGCACTTCAGACAGGAGGAAATAGCTTAGCTTTGAAGTAGAATTGGAGCCTGTGGAACTGTCTAGTGTGTGATTAGCGTGGAGAAGGCCAGGGCTGAGTGAGTGAGGGAAGGAGGGAGGAAAAGAAAGAAACGAAGAGGGAGACAGAGCTCGATGGGCAAACAGGTGAAGGTAAAGAAAGAGATGGAGAGCAACAGTGCTTAGGGAGAACATTCAGACACAGTCACATGCTGAAAAGAGGTATTTTGTTCCCACTTTGTCCTCATGTGGTCGGTGGGACTAGCCACGGAGTAGAATGGGCCAAGGGGTCAACGAAACACTGTAGTGGGGGGCCTTTCTTGCTTTCCAGACGATTCTGTCCGTAATGTTCTTAATACGTCAGATAATTAATTGATCAATTATTTTTTTTCCTATGTTTTTCACATTCTGAACCGAACAACAGCAATTTGCCGTTTACTTTGTTCTTAAAAGAAGGGATGTTTCTGAGGAAGCATTTGACAGGCAAAAGCAATGTTCTGTAAAGCTGGATGGAATGATGGAGGCATTCTGCTGTTCCACAATGCAACAATCTATTTAAGGCTACTGTGAGTAAACAAATGTTTACTGTTGTCAGGATGCTGAGCCCATTCCACGTTACTTAAACAAGTTGCCCTTGTTATCACTAACTCCTTTAACACCATTGCACCAGTAATCAACCAGCAATTGTATGTAATATGTTGAAATTGGTTTATATATTTTATGTGGTTCACTCTGGATCCGCAAAAGAAAATGTACTTTGAAAGTCACTGAAATCAATGTGGAAAATATGCAGGAGAGTTAGAGCAAATCTTTCATAGAGGATCAATTTCTCATCTTTCTGAGGGTCTTTCTTCTTTGTTTATGAACAGAACATTGCCCAATCCTCCTTCAACTGACTTTCTTGAGGCAGCAGAACATTACTAGATTTAGGGAAGAAGACCAAACAGAATTTTTACAGATCTATTAATATAGAAGTACAAGGTAAATGTGTAGTAATTCAGTTATCAAAGTCTTGTCTTAGTCAAAATTTAATCAAAGCACACATGTCGATTCATGAAAATAGAAAGATGTTCCAAAGTGGAGGTGTGTGAAGGGACACTTTAGCACGAGGTAAAGTACCTCTGTTACAAACGACACTGCTTCATTATTAATCACCACTGGCTACTAGGAAGTGGCTATGTCTAGCTACTGGTAAAGCTTTGCCAAAGAGGAGACCTTCTTAACTACAAGGTGATCATAGTGTTTTCCAGTTGAGTAGATGAAAGGGAAGCTCAACGGTTTTAGGGATTCAGTCAGGGTGCTAAGTCCTGAGAATTGTTTTGGGAATGTTTAACAATGTCTTTGTTTTGGCTAGTTTGTACAAGAGTGTTATGGTGTACACGGTCATCCTGTGGTTCTCCAGGAGCCTCCCTCTACAGCAGGGGTCTCCAACCTTTTTGAGGAGGAGAGCTACTTTCAAACAATAAAACAAGTTGCGAGCTACATTAATCTTTCATCAGTAAAAAAAATCCAAATGTGCAATGATAATTCTGTTCACATTCGGTTCAATTACATTAGCTGCTAGCTATACTGTCTCCACACACTCTCTAGCGCTCATTACGACAGGTTACGAACGTGATTGGTTGATATTATTTGTGGGGTGGGGCAGGGGAGGTTGGATAGATGTAGAGATGTAGTATGTAGATTTAGTTTGCATTGATTCTTTGTATTTTCATTGTGGAGTGGCTTGGCGGGCTACTTATTGAGGGCTTGCGAGCTACCGGTATCTGTTGGAGACCCCTGCTCTACAGGGACCAGTCTATGCTTTGTCTGTAGGGGAGGAAGAAAGACATGAGGACAACGTCTCAATGTTAGAATACACTGCACACAGTCTTCCTTGTGCCAGAATTGATTGCCACCTCGTCCATCAACCCCTTCTGTCATCTATGGTCCACGAGCCATCCATCCACACCAGGCCAGCTGCGTAGACAACACTAATACAACTTCCTGAGAGGCCTTAGTGCTGCTAAAATGGGAAAAGTGAGGGAAACGATCAAAGACAAAGCCGTTTCTAACCAATAGGAAAGGTTAAGAAATGCGGGTTAATAAAAACTGAGAAAACCCAAGAGAAAGAATGAGGGAAGACCAAGCCCCTGTCCATGGTGGTGAAGGCCGCTGGTGGCTGAGGGGAGACTTAGGCCCTGTCCATGGTGCTGAATTCCCCTGGTGGCTCAGGGGAGAGTTAGACCCTGTCCGTGGTGCTGAATGCCCCTGGTGGCTTAGGGGAGAGTTAGGCCCTGTCCATGGTGCTGAATGCCCCTGGTGGCTCAGGGGATAGTTAGGCCCTGTCCGTGGTGTTGAATGCCCCTGGTGGCTTAGGGGAGAGTTAGGCCCTGTCCGTGGTGCTGAATGCCCCTGGTGGCTTAGGGGAGAGTTAGGCCCTAACCATGGTGCTGAATGCCCCTGGTGGTTGAGGGGAGGTGGAGGCTTCGGTGCTTAAATGGCCATTCACATAAAAAAGCGAGCTTTCCCATTCCCATCTCTAGAACTAGCTAATAGACTGCGTGTGATGTTGTGTGACTAATTATGCGAAATGTTTCCCATGCCCACATCTTGACCTTGTAACCATTATGCACTTCTGAATACACTTTGCCTAAATAGCATGAAAACTTTATCACCTTGGTAGTCAGCTAATGAGAAGACGCAGGAGACTTTGCTAGCACAGGGGTCACAAATTAGGAGCAAAACACAAGTACCCCACGTTTGCACGTCTGCTACACAAACACGCCAGCTTTTCAATTGACTTGTATACTTAATACCTAGTAAATTATTCATGATTCATTCACACATCCATTGCAAAGCAAACTATTCCCAAAAAGCAGACATAGTAACTTGTTTGCTGACAAAAGTAATACAGAACTAAGTTCAAGCGGCAGCACAAACCACATAAGAGACTTATTAAGTGCAGTTGTAGGGATGTGATATAACTTGTTTAACAGCAATGAATTGTTTATGCCACTTAATTTACACTTTATTAAAAGGTCCCCTCGGAGCATGCAAATGCAATAGGTGGGTTCAATGTGGTGATGACAGTAGTTTGAGTAATGGTGTTCATGGGTGTTGGTTCCACTGCAGTAGGGCTCTGGTCTGCATAGGAAGATGGAAAGGATGGCAGGTCATGGCAACAAGTATAAAGATCAGTGGTCATCAAATGTGGACTCCCCTCCTAGAAAAGACTCCTTTCTATGTAAACGCAAATCAACCTTCTTGCATATTCCACCCTACTATCACTTTCTCCACTGATAATTTTATCCAGAAAGGGAACAAAAGGTTCTAAGATCAAGAACAAGACCCCACTGCCCCTCTTCAGACAAACATGACCTAAACCCATATTCATTACAATGAAGCAATATATTTTGAGTGTTTCCGTTTAACCACATACAGGGTTAGTCAGAAAAGGAGAGCCTAGCTTAGTGGAGGGTTCTAAATGGTTCTGTGGAGCCATTGCAGTAGGGTCACATGGTATGGGCCCGGGGGTACCTCCTAGGCATGCTCTGGCTCAGTGACCAACCATCCCCCTCTGACACAGTCCTCCTAGTTAAATAGCACGGTGGGCGGGGAGGCACTCCGTTCTTTTACAAATGAGGGCTCAAATGAGATGTATGACAAGCTTTCCAAAGCACTGCCAACACACTCATCATTTCAAATTCAGAGGTTGGTACCAGAAACCTTTTTAGGATCATAACCATGTTCACATCTACACCTATAAAAAAGCACAAACAAATCTACTTGTGTATTTATCAATAAGCAGTCCGTTTCTCTAAAAATATGTACCTATCAATGCCAGTTCAGTCCACTTGTTTTGTATTATTGATATATTTTCTCTGATGGCACATTGTAATATCTATGGGAGTGAAATAGTTGCCTGTTGAAGACTCAATATTTGATACTTATTTTGTCTGCCACTGGGCTACTGTGATGAGTTACTTTATGATACAAGGTAGTGCATCACTCAATCAGGAAGAGATGCCTATACTTACAGTACAGATTGTGTTATATAGTGATATACAGTGACCTGTAAACAGCCTGCCCATCTTCTCACGACGGTTAGGACAAATGATTATAGTGAGAAACAGGGGGGTCACCTAACTCCCTTCCTACATGATGCTGCCTATGGCAACTTTAATGTCATGGTTCCATCCCTAATCTCTCTCATTTCTCCAACACAATCCTCCAGTCTAATGGTGGTGCATCTTGGGACAATTCCCCTCCGATCAGTGCATTATCTCCAACAAGTGGCTGCTTCCAATGTAACACATCTGATGGGGGCATTTTAGGATAAATAGTGGAAACTCAATCTAAAGCCCTCTCTCCTCTGATTGTGCTTCTGCTTTCAATACCCCCCCATACTGAGATAAAACAACTTCCGATAAAATAAGATGTCTCCTAAAAGCTCAAATAAGACAACTAAAATTTAACGTGTAGGGAGGTACTTTCAATTCTGAAATGGGCTCTGCTTGCTTTGTTATTTTCTTCCCTTAGATGACGCAGTTTTAGAGGGAGAGTGCAATAGTCCCCAGCGTTTAAGAATGACTGCAGACAGGTAAACACATGCACAAAATCTTAGTATAGGTGTCTCCTACAATACGTCTTTACATGCTATTTAGAATTTGTGTAAAATTACTTATTCAATGAGATTATATTGAGAATTGTGTCTGTTAATGACCTACTTCCCAAACCCAGTCCCTAAAGTGGACCGCCCTACAAGTTAATTTAAACCCTCATGAGACTGTAACTGTCCATGGTCCTGAAGTTGCTAGTACCCAGACGCTGTCCATGGTCCTGAAGTTGTTAGTTGCCCAGACACTGTCCATGGCCCTGAAGCCATTTGTACCCAGATGCTCTCCATGATCTTGAAGCCGTTGGTGCCAAGACGCTGTCCATGGTCCTGAAGCCGTCAGTGGTCACACGCTATCCATTTCGCCTGTTGAGGTGTCTGTATTACTACTAGTGAAATGGATAGGGGTGGACAGCCAGACCCTGCACCACACAGAATGCATTTATGTTTCTGTTCTTTAACAGACAGCATTGTGTTCCTTCATCAGTGCTCTCTGCACTGTTGGCGCTCACACCACAGAGG
This sequence comes from Galaxias rostratus, assembly GCA_036024795.1. Classification (NCBI taxonomy): domain Eukaryota; kingdom Metazoa; phylum Chordata; class Actinopteri; order Galaxiiformes; family Galaxiidae; genus Galaxias; species Galaxias rostratus. Next base: position 51 of record JAVQJS010131351.1, on the reverse strand, counting down.
GGGGGGGGGGGGGGGGGGGGGGGGGGGGGGGGGGGGGGGGGGGGGGGGCGG
>JAVQJS010131343.1:0-12399 GCA_036024795.1 Galaxias rostratus | reverse complement strand
CACGCAGGGAAACGGAGCGGCGGACTCAAAGGCACAGCAATCTGTCACGCATGTTTAACTTTCCCCAGTAAGTGGGGGGGGTGCTTAGACAGACAGACACACACACACACGCACACACACACACACACACACACACACACACACACCACACACACACACACACACACCAAACACACACACATGAACACACACAACACAAACACACACACACACACGTTAACAGGAGGAAGTGTTTGCCATTACAGACCATTCCATTCTCCGAAAGCACTTCCAGGACACCACTGGTCTCTCTGGACTAGCACCGAGCAGGTTTTTGCTCCTACCTGACAGAACTGAGTTCGTCTCTCTCTCTGGGGTCTAATTCTCAGGAACACCCTGACACCTGGTAAGTCCCCCAAGGCTTGAGTCCCATCCTGTTCATCCTGCGTTTGCTGCCTTTTAGTCAGGTCATCAGCCAATACAGACACATCACCATATCAAGCAGCTTTGCAAGTCTATTTTCCCTCTCCAAGAGCACTGCCAAACTCCACCCTACCATCACCCTTCCAGTTGCTGAGATACACGTCCATGCCTTTGTCAAGACTGGACTGCCTAAAGGAAATCTTCGCTGGAACCTCCCAGAAACGTTAACACATCAATATTTGATACATTTCACCTATGTTGCTTGTGCTTTAGAGCACAACTAATAGAGACTTATAGATAGTTATTTCAATGAAAGGCACCTTTTGAATCAAATCCATTCTTATTATTATCACTAGTGTTATGATTATTGTGGTTATGAATGCACCACAGTAAGAATATAGCTGCTTTCCAATGATTTTCAGATAACATCTCAAAGGGTTAGTGTTGTGACAATGCCACAACGAGAAAGACAATTTATTTAGGGGTGAATTGTGATGCTCAAAAGTGCTTCTGTGTGTGTGGTCCCACTTTCAAATGTCTTTAGAGTCTGTGTGTTTATGTTTCTGTGTGAGAGAGTGTGCTGTGGGTTGATATTCAGTAGCTCAGGCAATTTGTTTGGAGAAGGTAATTGAGACATACCAATGGAAGAATTCCCTCTAATTTGGTAGGGATTGTGAGAGGAATGAAATGGCTGTTTACCATTTCTGCCGCTGTTACACAGGCTGGAACTATTCTTCCCAAACTCTATCTTTTTGGCGCTCATCACACTGGCTGCGCCAGACCACACATACTGCCTCTTTCATGCTTTCCATTGATGTGAGTGGAGTATCTTAGTATCTGAGTCAAAAGGTTTCTTATTGAAACTTTCAGAAAATGAGTCCAGAAATTGCTATGTTTGGAAGCAGAGTTTGCAAGACTTAGGGCCAGTTATAGGAATCCCAGCAATGGGCTATTTGAAAAACAGCATAATCCCCAACTGAAAAACGGAGAGCTTAACTCAAAGTTTTCCAAACATTCCCATGATCATCCCAATCACCACTGAGTATAAAACATTGTATATTATTATAACAGCCTTTCTAAGCTGTTTTTATAGCCTATTTTGTTTATCTTTGTTCAATTTATGGACAGCCAAATGTGGCCCTTATCCTTTGATCTCAGCTCATTCCATACTTCAGTCCTTGACAAGATAAAAGCCTTGCACAGGCTTAGCCACCGCAGGATTCCACCTTGGTTGTTATGTTTGCCTGCAGGGTGGCGTCCCAGAAAAAAGGGGATCTTTACACCTTGTTTTGATTGTTGCTATTTAAACTGCCAGCATCTCCTCTCACGCGTCAAATGGTGCTTGAAGATCATCTGATCATTTCATTCTTCTCTTTCGGCCGCCCCCAGTCTTGCATCAAGTACAAAGTGTGGACCCGAATGCTTTAATGAATGTCTTCTCCTAGTGTTTCACATGGCAGGCACATTCCAGTCCAGATAACGGGAACAGTTGAAGGGCTGGCACAAGTGGTTTTGTTCATCCCACATTGATGCTAGTCCAGGGGGATTTATAAATTAACTCGGGGCCTGGGAGACAAAAACATGCCTGACAAAAAAACGATTACAAAGCCGTGTGGGTTCAACTTGAAAATACTTCTTCTGAAGGGTTTGTTTGCTTTAAGTCTATACCAATTGAAAGTAGGGGCACATACAACATTCCCCTCAGACTGCATGAGGTTGAGTACTCCACGTCAACATGAAAAACAGGTCATTAGTCCAGGAACTGAACATTTCTTTCTGCTGAACACTTGGTAAGACGTGCTAGCTAACCCTTTCCCCCATGACTGCCCACCTTTCTCCAACAGGGGTGGAAAGCAGAGTGAGATGGAATCATTACCCGGAAGATTTCAAAATTACTCACATCAGTCATTCAAACTCTATGTTGGAATAAGTTGTGGGGAACATTGGTTATTAGCTCATTCATAAATTCATTATTGCATTGATCATCATCCTTTAGCTGTAATTCAAGTAGTCTTCCTTGATCCCGTGCATTTCAGCAGAACTGGATACAAGAATAAAACCACCCTCACTAACCAAGTCCAAGAACTTGTGGGACAAAGAGTCCAGATAAACATCTTTCTATCAAATTTTGGTCTCAAGGTAGGCACGTTTGCCAAACACCACAACCACTAAACCATACTGCTTCATTCTCTTTTAGCTAAATCCGGATTGCAGCAAACTGACCAATTCTTTCATAATAACTGTGCAAAATGCACATGTTTAAACATGCTGCATCCAGATACATATTCTGTCTCCCCCTCCTTATCAAGGAGTAATCTGGTTCTATGTATCTAACTAATACATATTTAGCTTCTGCATTGGCAATGAGAGATTTAATACATTTACCAGGTCTCAAGTTTATGATTTTCCCTCACTGATATTGTGAGCTGTGAACAGCTTTCTGGTGGACTGTGGATTTGGCAGCGACCATTTTTATGATGTTCTGAAAGCAAAGCTTTTGGACTCACAATGGGAGTACATGTTGATGATTCACGTGGAAATGGTGCATCGATTGATGTTATGTCACTGTAAATATATATTCTTCAGACCAGTTTCACGGCCAAGGCAGAGCAGTGAAAACAAACAGTCAAAAGTACAGTCTAATTTTTCACTCAAACAAGCTGGCATAGGCATTTATTAAAGGATTGAGCAGGTGTTTGTCAGGATCCATCTCACTTAGATTTTCACACGGCACAGTGGCTTTTATCTCTAGACAAAAAACAGGCTTTTAAGTATTGTGACTAAGAATCCCCCAAATTTAGTCAGCATACTAACAACATAAATATCAGTTTTTACTCAAATCTATTTAATTAGTATTCATATGGCTGTTTAATCAAGGGTATTCAGTTCACAGGTCACAGTAAGTCACACGTAAGGTTGAGTGTAATGATCTCAGAGGTGTCTTTAAGGAATAAAAGCTCGAAGTCAAGATATTCTGTGTAGGATAAGGACAGCATGGAGGTAATTGGGTAACTTCTCTTTTGTTTCTTTATTGGTTTTGTCCTATAATTGTATTTATATCATCATAACTGTTTGACAGTAAAACATTTATGCATTGGAGATTTTGGATTAGGTCATGCCAATTGTAAAACAAGATAGAAGCGTCTTTAGGCAGAACATGTTGTAGTTTGTACATGTGATAAAATACCTGTATTATTCTTACTTGTTCTGATTATAGTACGTTTGAGGAAACCATGCGAGGACCAAGGAACATTGGAACAATGAAATATTAAAGTCAATCTGCTTCCCATGTGTCACAGTCATGGCATTTTAGAGCAAACATCTAGCCAAAAAACACAGCATGTGACTGAAAGACCTCTGTGGCAGCAACAGTTTCTTTCAGTTTCACTGAGTTGGCTCCATACATGTGATGCTACATGTAGAAAAGACAATAAGTTTGTACCTTTGTGCTGAACCCATCACTGTCAAACAGCTTGGCCTGGGTTCATTTCTGCCCCTGCTATTTGGATCTCTGGTTCAGGTTGGTTGCTATCAGGGTCACTAACAATGTGAGCAATCACCCCAATCAACGGCGACATCACTCTAACCCCAGTGCAGGTCTTGCAGCAACACACCCCATCACGCATTAAATATCTTACTGAAGCAACCAAACCTACCAAAATGGCTTACTTCAGCAACACACCCCCCCACCCAGTAGATGTCTTACTGCAGCAACAGTTTATGGTGCGCACAGGATTATGCCATTACAACTGTACCGTGCGGTGTGTGAATGTGTAAGTGTGTTAGTCAGGATGAGATGGACAAGTGCACAAAATAAGTAGACCCTATGATAAGTAGCATATTGTACGACAAGTACTGCGCTGCATATCCGTTTGGTGCATTCCTAAAGTGAGAGGGAGAAACCTGTGAGATCCTAATCTGTTGCTTCACACACTTCCTCATAATATGCTTTCAATTAGGCTACTTTACAAGTTATACTTGATGTCCATAGGCTATGTTTTGTTATGCAGAGTTTTGCATACAGAAATAGTCTGGAATGTCCTAATTGAATATCAGAAACACAAAGTGATTAATTTATTAATTAATTAATTAATGTACAGCTATAAATATTCATCAGAAAAGAGCAGTGCAAATGAAAGAGAACCTTTAGAGCAGTGTAATAGACAATTACAACCCTCAGAGCAGTGTAATAGACAATTACAACCCTCAGAGCAGTGTAATAGACAATTACAACCCTCAGAGCAGTGTGATAGACAATTACAACCCTCAGAGCAGTGTGATAGACAATTACAACCCTCAGAGCAGTGTGATAGACAATTACAACCCTCAGAGCAGTGTAATAGACAATTACAACCCTCAGAGCAGTGTGATAGAAAAGGGAAACGTTGATTGGGGAGGTGAACAAATCACAGGGGGCAGAAGTCGAATGGGTCTTCCATTGATTCTGTGAAGGGCCTGGTGGCATCTGCTTTAGCTCCGGGGCTGAACTATCATGTTATCATATTACACTGTCATGTTACTTATACTTGGAAATCAAAGCAGCTACCCCCCACCCCCTCTATTTTGATGACCATGAACCTGCACCTCATGGTAACCGTATAAAAACATGTGGTAGATTTTAGTTAATTGCCAAATCCAAAGTTCAGAACTGTGATGATTGCACATTGTGTATGGCTTATAGAGCTCTCTCCTCCTCTTAATTTGTCATTCTAATTCACTTTCAATCATTCAATCCTGCCTCAAAACTCAACTATCAACTCTTAACTCTGTGGTTTGATAGCTCAGGCAGGCAAACAATGACCACTAGCTTACAGTTTATGAACAGTTTAAGTACCTACTTAGCCTAAAACATTTTTTTAATTGGACATACAATCATACCATTGATATTGATCATCTCGTCTGACTAGGGGTACAGCTGACATCTTTATTGCCAATAAATTATGTTCACTGGCTCTGCTATGCATTTACAGCTAGAAGTTTGAAACTTTATTGCCAGTAAAAGTACTGTAATTGCTACTGATGTGATTTTTACAGCTATTGGTTGGCAACTGTAATCTCAATAACCCACTGTATCTGCATCTGCTCTACAACAGCAGTTTGTTGTCAGCTACATCATAGCAATAATCAACTCTTTTAACTTCCATATATTGATGTTATATGTGCAGACACATTTTGTCTGGATGTGAAAATGTTGACGTTTGTCCAACAGATAATGGGGCATTTACAAAATGTTGTCTGAACCGCTGAAGACATCTTAATTTAACCCATCAAACTATTAAGACAACCCAGATTCACAGCAATACATTTTTTTCATCAGTAGATTGCATTGTAATGCAAAAAGGAAAAGTATGATTCTGAGACTTTGATAACCAAGTGCAATACCTTTAAGTACAATAAGTGTAATAACTACAGATAACTATAAGTATACATAATAAAATAAAATATATGATAAAAATGAACTCACCAAAGACCACACCTAATTTAAATTATTAATAGATTGGTCTGTTCTTAATTTGTTCTTCTGGATGAAACAACGTTGGTTCAGGCCAAGTGAGTGATTGGTTTAAGTGAATCTGACATGCTGCCAATGGAATAGAAAAACATTTGTGGCGGAAAGAACAAATCTGGTGTACTCCATTTAACACCCTAGAGTGCCCAGACGATAAATGACTGTCAAATGACTAAATAGTTATTTTCTCTTTGTTTAGTTCAACTCACAAGCACACTCACCTTTAAAGTTAGAATATTTCAATGCATCTCACAGTAATATACAGTTAAACGGTAAAACTGTATTTTAAGGTTCCTTTATTTTTTTTCAATACAGGCGCTTATAATCCAATGTGAAAATATGTAGAATGCTATATGGTAAATCTGTAATTTCCTCAATTTTTTGCGGCATTTTTTTTTAACTTTTAAATGTGTTCTTTATTCCTTCAATTGGTAATAGGGATGCTTCTGTTTCACCTTAGTACTGGCCTACTCAAACAGCTTTGACCAACTGTCTTTTAGAGGTCATGTCCTAACAAATATAAGGATTTAACGCAATGTTTGTGATATGTACACTGAAAAAAAAATCCCCCAAAAGGATACATGAAAAGAAATTATTATCAAAGGTTTTGCAAAGAAATTCTGTGATTTTATGAATATGTCTTAAATTATAACGGACAATTACCTTCAATAAAAAAAGTCACTCAGCATTCAGCAGAGAAACACTGTCAGATGACAAATATGTACCAGATTATTACAACCTTCCATAGTCACAACAGTGACTGCACTAAAACTTATGCAGAAAAAAACTGTTATTTCAAAGACATTTGTTATATAATTGCGAACTAACATTCCATAAAGTGATGGCACCAGAGGTTCTACTAAAAACCATTGTAATTAATTGCCAAAACTTGCAAATTAATCACATGCTTTTTTTCAGAAATCAATTAGACCATTCTTCCTAACAGGTCCACGTTGCTAAAACAACACTAGTTAACTACTCCAAAGAATTCAATCTTTAAACCCATCCCAAACACATGAACATTACCTGCAGCTTTATTTTTAACAGACCACAATCACATCAATGAGGTAGATCATAATTACTATCCCTTAAAGCTTTGCTGCAAAGCCAGACCAAAGTCGAAATGTTAAAGTATCCATAAATGTAGATTTAACATTTACTTTAAAATTATGAAGAAAAACATCACTATTCTGTGAAAACGGGATTTTTTTTTTTTTACAATGTAGGTCAAGACAAAGACTGAGAAATATAGCTGACTTCTTCAGTATATGCTTGGACTTGTTTCCCACCCTATCCTAAAATACTGTGCCCTGGTTTGATCCAGACCTCCCACCCCTTTGTTTAGCTATTAAGGTCTCAGAATTTGATGTACGTATGTTTACATATTTGTTCCCCCTTCCCTCTTTTCCGATGACTATGACTGCTGGCCTGACTGCAGGGCATGTTAGTGTGTAGGGAGAGAGATGTGTGTGTTATTCCCATTGCTGAGTTACACAACTCTTTCCATACTGGGGCCTGAGAACTGGGCTGAAGTGACCTGATGATTTTAAAGCAGCAACAGTCATACTGAGCAGATTTTCTCTCTTCTTCTTTCTTTTCTCGTTCTACCCTCTTTTTCCCCCCTCAACATCTGTTAATCTACTCAGGGAATCGCTGCAGACCGAGTTTTCCAAACCTATGTGCATTTCACGTGTCAGGCACTTCATCATGTGACCGTCCGACTGAGACCCGGGCTCGGCTATGGCTTGTCATTCGGTAGCAGAAGGTTTGCATTTGGTTTAGTGGGTTTTAAGGAAAAAGGATTCTTTGGCCTTTACCTCCCTATTTTTGACCACGTTACAAAGAGGGCTGAAAAAACACTTTAGGTAAGTTAGCTAAGCAGATGATTTAGGATTGTGTGATGAGGATGGGTGGAGGATGAGCCCATTGCGATGGAAAGTAGTGTTTATCCCGATTACATTTTTATTTAGAATCAGTGGAACAGGACCTCAAAGGACCAGGTATGTTAGGAACTGAGGTATGTTGTTTATAATACTGTGAACTTCTGGCGTGAAAAACTTGGTCAACCATGCATGCTTTATGTCGGCTCTGTTTGTGAGTGCTGAGCTGCAGGTCTACCAAGCCATTAATGCCCCATTTTAATGCTTGCAAAACCTCACAAACCTTTGTGGCTCATGGCGCATCTCTTATTGACTCTGACAGGGACATTCTCTCTGGCCACTTGTCAGTGCCTATTAGACCGCAGTAGCTTTTATTTGACCAGCCCCAGTATTGCTGGTAGATGTCAATGTCGGCCTTTTGAAGTCCTTTGTATATTATCGAAGAGAAATAAGCACAAACTATTATTGTATGTAAATATAAGCAAGGGGCTAGGCTGGGAATGCAGTTAGAAAGTAGTGCCTGAGAAAAGAGCCAACTCCTCTGATTGATTTTGCATCTGCTTGACTCTGTCTGCAAAGAGGGCAAAGATCTGCACCTCAAGAAAGATTTGACACAAAACCTGAAATAATCTCAATGACAACAGTGGATTATTGTTAAAAAAGAAAAGAAAGGGTTGTGGTACTAATAGTACTGTATTGCTTTAAAACATTTGCATAAATGTTCCTATTGCTGACTTCAACAGCTGTCGTGTTAGGCCTTAGCTCCATGCTGCCTTGCACCGTAAAAGAGTACCAATAGAAATGTAGACCAGGGAATGAAAGACTGCAGTGTGTGAGAGAGCAAAAAGTGGAGACTGTGCTCGGAATTCTTTGTCAGCTGGCGGGAGCATGGCTGATAGGTAAGTTGATAGGAGAATGAAGCATGGGTTCCAAATGCATTTCCCCCTGGAGCTTTGAGTGGCCATTTTGAATTATTAGAAGAAGTACAGTACATATGGATTCTACAAGAGTGCTGTATTGATAACATCCCTCCTATTCCAAACGCGTCTTTCACATGAGTATATAAAAAAGCTTATAGATTGATAGTACATTTCCTTAAAAAAACCTCTTGATAGTAACAAAGCAATCACATTGCTCATGACAAAAAAATACTTGAGAACAGATGTTCTTACCTCTCAAAAAATGGTGGGGAAAATCTATTTGGCATGACCATAGTTTAAAGTAAAAATGGGTTTTCACTAGTAACAGAGATACACATATCTACATTCTTCATGGGTGTAAATGTTACCATATTACAAATAGACAGATTAAATCTGATATTCATGTTGATTAAATCTCACATAACATTGTGTAACAGTGTTTCGCTCCAAAATTTAGTTCAATCTCCCAGAATTTCAATCCGCTAAGGGATATAAATTTCCAGGGAAAGCAGATTTGATATCTGAAGTGAAGCTAGTTTTCAGCAATATTTCTGTCCATGAAGGTCTTTTTCAGAGGTATTGTTCTGCTACTGGATCCAAAGCCCTCAGGAACTGAGTGCACATGTCAGATGTTGGCTTGGCCGGGCTCTGTTTTCTAATATTTAGTTTGGGACATGGTGGGGCTTGGTGAAAAATCCTCATGATGCCAAAAGCAATGGCAATACGCTATATGTAATTAGCAACCCATTGTTTTTAGACCATAACATTATAAACAGTGGAAAACTCAGTCTGTACACAGCAGTGGAATTGTGAGGATACAAAGAGCCAGGGAGAGGCTGTTCCCCCTCCACACTGGTTGCATTGTTTTTGTAAAGAGGTCGGCTTTACATGACTGCAGTTTGCGGGACAAGTGTGCAAGTGTACGTTTATTAAGTAATTTTCCTCTGTATTGCAGCAGAACTAAATGACATTTCCATTACTTCAATTCAAATTCAGAGGGATTGGTTGAGGTTAACCTTTTCACGATAATGTAGGACAGCAAAGTGTGGGTCGCCCAGGGGCAACCAAAAGATGGCTTGGCCAATAAAAGGTTTATTTTCTCATTTACTGTCCATCTTTCCGCTGCAAAATCAACAGGCATTCCTCAAACTTTCCTTTTCTGACCACAGCAATGTGTTTGCATGTAGCAAAATGTCGTTTCTACTTTCCGCAATGTGTTAGCCAATGCCTACCAATATGGTTTGAAAAACAGAAACCAAAGACAAAAACATGCCAAACAATTTTGGCATCTTCAAAAAGAAAACATGAGAGTAACAGGGAGAAGCTCCAGAGTCAAACATAATTTCTAATCAACAGGAAATAGTCCATTAAAGTGGTGTTTAGGTCCAGGCTGCATAGGCCCTATGCCGCGTGGCCCCCAGGTCTCTAAAGGACTACATGGCTGTCCATATCCACTGCACAGCCCTGCTGTCTGGCACAATCCTCTCAGCTGCACTTGCAAGACTTCACTATCATGTTGGAGAGATGCTCCACTTTTGGGGAGCGCCCAGAGTAGTAGAGAATAGTGAGGGGCTCCAGGTCTTGAGGCACGCAGCACGGAGAAGCGGAAGCCTCGGGGTTTAGGGTGTTGTAGAGGCTCAGGAGCTAGCACAGAGACACAAGGAGAAAGGAAGCACATCAGCTTAACGAAACTCACCAAACATTCCATACTCAAAGTAAAAAGTAAACTTCCATTCAGTCTAAGACAGGACGGGTGATCCATCAGTGTCTCCAGGCTGTCCAAAGTATGGCCATTTTAGAACAGCCAGGACACCACGATGTTTATGGAAGCAACACACGACAACAAATGATGAATGAATGATAGTGATCGACTGCTTGGCGCTGCACAACCAGAGCCTCACCGTGCTGTGTGTGGTATCAGAGCTGCGGAGATAGGGGCAGGGTCCAGAGCAGTAGTTGGCAAAGTATCCCTTCGGCTCGTGGATCCACTTCCAGTCCAAGTCTCGGCGGAAGTCAATGTAGAGCTGGCGGACACAGCAGTTCTCCTCTACGTTGCTGTGGTGAGGAGTCAAAACCACAACATCATTCTTATGTTTTTGAAAGAATCTCTAAAACCTTGTTACATCCCTCCCCACAGAGGATACCCCCAGATAGCTAGTTGAAGCCATACGAGAAACAGTAGTTTGTATCGAGGGCTCTTTTGCGTCGGCGTGGGTACTGATTCTCCAGGCGGTGCGGTGGAATCATCATGAGGATGAGATGGGGGACATTCTGCTCCTTCTGCCTCTTCAGACGGCCCAGATCCCATTGACTCTGCTCCTCGTACTCACTCTCTGCCCCTGCACACAGTCATAAGAACATAGCTTAACTAGTCCCAAAATAATTGTCTCATAAATTATGAATTTATAAGAAGTAAATGTTTTTTAAACTGGTGGTAATCACACAGTAAAGCTATTAAGACAAAAGAAAATCAAGAAAGTAATATCGGGTACAGAGGAAATTAAATCTTGAATTAAAAAGATACAAAATGTTCATCATTATTAAATAATTTATATTATCATTCTAATATTGTTATGATAAAAACAAAATTCTCACCTTTGAACTTGACCTCTAGCACCTCGTTCACATTGTCAATAATATCACCGTTGGTGCTGAAAGTATGGCAGGGGCAGTGCACACTGATCTCCAAACCCAAATTGGTCCCTGCATTGAAAGATTATCAACAAGAAAGATTATGACGGATTGTCACACTTTGAATTCTAGTAACTACCTATCCTTTAAGAAGATAATTTACTGTCAGATTTACTGAATAAATATCTTCTAAAGTTGACTCATTCGTTTAAAATCTGAATTCAATGGAATGTTCGGATTAGGGACACATACAGTCTAATTCTATTTCCAGATCCCAGCCATGCTGGGGCCTTTTACTGCTCAGATAGAGCACTGTGGTGAATAACTGTTCGATGGTTTCCTTGATATATGATCTGTAAAGTGTAGCTCTTTGTCAACATTATGGCCTTTCTTTGAAAAGTCAACAAGCTTCTTTTTTTTAAATTGCAGCCTTATTATGAAATAGATAATTTGTTTTAACCTTTATACTAAATAATACTTTATACTTATTTACATAGGATGCATATTCATATATCATATCATCCATATTTGTAAAAAATGATCATTTTGGAGCTATTACTGCATGCACACAGAGACATACAAATGGTGTTTGAGGTGGGTAAGGAGATCATAGAATCCTTTCTAAGTAAAAGTTTAAACCATGTTAAAACCTTTCTCAGGTCCCAACAAAAATGCTGGCATGAAAAGTATGGTGGCTATACCTCTGTTCATCAGCCACTCCCGAATGGTTTCTGTCACATCAAAGGAGATCCACTCTGGTGTGCCTTTTGTCAACACATTCTTTGCTCCAATGTAGCGTTGCTTAGCAATATGCTCGTTAGGCCTTAAAATCTGCAAATTTACAAGTAAGACACAACAAAGATTGAGATAATATAACAGTAATATGAAATACATAAATTTACTAGAGGGATATGTGAATAAATTAGATGTCGAATACATTTTAAATGGGCATTTAATTATTATTATTAATATACATTGATTATTATTATTATAAATTTTATTATTTACAACTATACGTGTTAAGTGAGCCATCAATTAAAAAATGTCATGTTAAAGA
>JAVQJS010131336.1:0-13569 GCA_036024795.1 Galaxias rostratus | reverse complement strand
GCCGTCGCGCCCCTCCCCGGCCCCCCCCGCGCCGCGGGCCCGGCGCGCCGCGGGGGCGGCGCCCCCCCCCCCCCCCCCCCCCGCGCCTGGTGGGCGCATCAATAGGAGGACTTGAGACGTCTACTCCCATGGAATGTCCCTTTTTTGTTATCCTAATCGTTTAAAGGGGGTCCTTATGCCGCATGGAATGTTCACAATGTGTGTATACATATCATATAAGTATGTGTTATTGAATGGCAGACTAGTAATGATGCTGCAGCTACGTGGAGACAGCAGATTCCTCTTTCATACGCTCTACAGTTAGTAATGCAGAGTGGTAATGGGAACTGAGCATGTCCTGAGAGTATACTGTAGGCTTTCATCTCTCTACTCAGTGCCTCTGCATGCAAAATGTATATTGTATTGTATGTACACCAACAGTTACTAACGTTTTCTCTGAACTCTGAACAAAAGGCAGGTCAACCGTTTTTTTTCATTATTATTAATATTATAATATTTCATTTCAATATATCAAATGCTTTGATATTTAAAATGCTATTTCATATAGTACACTGCTACTTGAATTCATTACATCAAGGGGCACTATCAAACACTCAGAGTAACACACACACACACACACCATATACCTTGGAGGTGTCAAACCCTTTTCATTTGGCACATTTTAAGCCTAATCTAACAGCTATTTCAAAAACAACGTTTGAATCATATTTAATTGTGGACTACAATGGAACCTCTAAAATGTACAATATCATTAAACAACTGTCCACATTTAAATATATGTTGGCATTTTTGCACTTTGTGTGAATTTTGCTTCTTAATTTGATAATAAAAGAACTAGTACAGTGTACTCAAATTCCTTTTATTTGGGTTTTGTTGGACCAAAGCTCTGAAGCATACTTTAGTTAGATGAGATTTGTTGATCCTTAACTTTTTAACTCTCAAATTGTTAAGGCCGTATAAAAGTTTTCATTTTCTCTTGATTACAGATACAAACTTATTGTCTAATAATAAAGATTTTATTTGGTCATTGTTGTTCGGATTTTGGGGGGGAATAGCCATCAGTTGTTGGATAATTTTGGTAATACCAATCTGTAATTGTGGAACAGAAAAATACAGTGGCAGAGTTATTTGACAGTTGGCTAGAAAAGTAATGCAAGCTATCCAGTGTAAACTAATATTTTGTTCAGTATTTAAAAAAGGTTGATAAAGTAGCTGTCAGTTTTTTTAATTCAAGTTTCTTTAATTCAAGTTCAAGTTACTTTAATGGATTTTTTGTTTGATTTAAGGTAAAACAAATTTACTGTCATTTGAGTGGACTAAGAATTAAGGTCTGTTATAACATCAAACAATGTAATTTAAAAACAATGTGACTCATTTAGATTCTTAATTTCAATTTATAATTGTTTTATCAGAAAGTAGACAAGCAATTTGGAGTACGGTTGCTTTTTGTAGATATTTTTGTAGGGCCTCATGGTTTTTGGTTTGTAAAACAACATCAAGCTTATTTTCAAGTCAGCTGGCAGCATAAACAATGAAAAGTATGTTATTTCTGAAGTTGGCCTTCTGTTTTTCCCGATTACTGATGTAGTTTGATTTTGCTGTTGCCGTATTTCAAGATGAAGTCTATTTATTTTCCAGAATAAAGGACCAAGCTTTTGCTGTTCTCCCTTGATGCAGTTTGTGTAGCCATGGCTGTTGTGCTCTCTCCTGTTATCTGAAGTGCCATCCTTGTTCGGCTGCTGGAAGTCGCTCTGGGTTCTTCCACATACTATATTTGTTATATTTTTACTGCCCTTTGAGGTATATTTTGTTCTTTGTTATATTGTTTCAGTTTTTCTTAAATTTTGTGGTAAATAAAATATACTGGCTATTACGATCCACATTGTCTTTATTTTTGTATTCTTAATTATTTTAGCTTTATTCACCTGGTGTGGAAACCAATAATTAGCTATAATAACAACTGTGAAAATGCCTCACATAAACGTCATGCAGTGTGCCTTAAATACCACACCAAGGCGCTGTCAAATTCACTAGAACTTTAGTCTACGTTTCCTTTTATTCTATGGTGGACGGTAAATATCGCGATTTTGTTCGTGTCCGCCTGTCTTCATCCAGCATGGCCGCACTGTATGAAGGATTCACGTTATGCGGAATTCCGCAAGCTCAAAATGATGCAGATTCAGGAATTCAAGGAATTGAATTAGATGGGGACAGCGACCACGTTGTTGTCACTGATTCAACAAGATCTGTCACTCTATTTAAGGTAAACTATAACGCTGTCAACAATGAGGCTGTTGACGAACTGATGCGGCACAGAAATGTCTCGTGTTTCCCTGTGGCTGCGTAGTTTATGTAAGATAACTGTACCCAGTATGTTATTTTTTTGTTTGTTTTTTAAACGGCTGGCAAATATAAGATGAATTGTCGTCCACTTGTTGTTGTTCAGTTCTATATCGCAAGTGCCATGTTACGAAATTATTATATATTTTTTTGGGGCGTACGCATTTTATTTGGTTGTATGTAAACAACAAAAGGTATGCATTGGGGTTCTTATCGCAATGCTCTCGAAATCCAAAACACAGCCCTCCACAGTACTTCAATATTCGCACACGCCTGCTTTCAACACATAAACGTCCCTCAATATACTATATAATCTATTTACACGTTTATTTAAATGATTATATCAAGACCTCTGTCAAATTATCTGAAAATTCAGAATTGGTGCAGTTCAATTGTCGACTATTTAGAACAGCAAAGTAGTATGTCATTCTGGGGAAGAAAATATGTTAAACTTGTGCACATTTGTGAAATATTCCTACAGTTCTCTTACTCTTTATAATTGCCAGGTTTCAGATCAGAAGCCACTGGGTTGCTGGACTGTAAAGCAAGGTCAAGTTCTTACCAGCCCGGTCGTTTTCAACTCGCAGACAAAGGAGTTTGTGGCAGTTTCAGACAAAAAGGTAAAACTCATGGAATTATGTGTCCGAACGTATAGGGGGGGTTAATCAAAAAAGCTTGTCAAATACATGTAAGGTTTTAATAACAATCTTTTTAGGTCATCAGAGTTTGGAAGGAGGAAGAAATCAATTTAGACAAAGCATTCAAAGCAACTGTAAGTATTTTTGTTTCTCATCTTATTAAGCACAGATGCATTCATCACTTCCTCTGTACATTCCGTCATGTTAGTGTGATAATGCTGGAAATGGATGATCAAGAATTTTTTCGCATGACACTGGGCGGTATATTTTGAACCAGCTTCACACTTAAACAGTTTGTAGGCCTGTAGCCGGTGGTGAGAACCAGAGCAATGTGTTGTTGTTTAAACTGGGGTACCAACAGCAAACCAACCAAACGCAACTACGTTACTAATGAACCCTACCATTCACTCCATCTTATGTATGATTAAGTAAGGATGGATGTTTGTTTGTGCTCTGCTCCTCCATTACACATTCATCAACATGTTGCCTTGCCCGCCATGTTCTTCAGGTAACAGCAGACATATGGAGGGTGCACTCTTCGCCTGTGGCTGAGCCTGTAGTTCTGTTCCAAAGAGGAGCAGTCAGGCTTCTGGACGGCCTCCTATCCACTCCTCAGCAGCCTATAGAGGATGTCCTGGCAGAGGAGGAGGTCATCAGGTCAGAAACTCCCTTGACTCAATGCTGCGATTCGACTCATTTAGAGTCTATTCATGGTCTAGTTGTTTGAGGTACTTGGGATTGCACAATGTCTTAGTCTTGTTCTTTGTTGGTATCAATAAAAAAAAAAATTGCTGTCAGTATAGCTTATTGCAATCAAAGCCTGTCCTAATATATTTTATGGGTCCAGTCAGAAGCAGGCGATTGATTTTCTACTTTTGGTTTCCCCAGGTGGAGCATTGACATTGTGGCTGATTCACATTGTCTCGTCTTCACAACTGAACTGGTACGCACACAAGTTTACCAGCAATTTGGTTTCAATTTGAGATCTTCTATGATCTGGATGTACCATGATTTCTCATGTCTTCCCTTTTTCAGCGGGGTGAACATTTCATATATGTCCAACGGTTCATGCCCAACACCCTGCAGAAGTACAGACTTGAGCGAGAGGATCAGTCTCTCTCCCCACTGAGCGTCTCTGCCACACTCAGAGACAAACACATCTGCCTGCTATTTCTGTGTAAGTCAGACCGCTTCTCCGGACGTAGGTGAACCTTCCACAGGCCGACGTGGTGTTAAACGTTTTGCCCCTTTTATTTTTCGCCTTCAGATCCAAATGGCCTTGTGTACCAGAGCGTTGTGGCTGTGCGTGGCCATGTGGTGGAGGAAGGCATCCAGGCCTTGCCCCGGAGCCTGCTCCTGACGCTGCCGGTCGGGGAGGGCCCCCTGGGAGCCGCCTCGGCCGTGGCTCTGGATGAGGCCCACGTGGCTGTTGTTGGGGTCCCACACCCATCCGCTGGGCCTGGTAAAGGTACAATGCAAGCCCCTTATTGAGCGTGAGAAAGGGTGCCATCATAATCAATCTTGGACATGCACAGGTTTATTTATGTAAGCGTTCGATGCAGTTAGCAAAAGGGTCCTCGTCTTATTGCAATAGTTCGTATTTCTTGAAATGTTGATTATTCCTTGTATGTCTTTGCTTGCCTAATGTAAAGCACATTGCATCTGTGGGAAATGGGTAGAATTTTTTCTTGTTATTCTATTCTGATGTTTTTGTCTCTGCATTATTATCTACATTGCTTGGCTTTGAAAGAACGCGATTAACCTTTAAATTAACTCACTATAAGTTTGTACAGTCTTTCAATTAGGTTTGAATGTTCCCATCTGTTTTTATTTCTTCAGACTTCCTCTGCATCTGGAATACCAACTTCCAGACGCTCCAGGCAGGCAAAGAAATGCAAGGGAGGATTTATGGACAGGTAAGAATAAGTTTGGAAGTGACATGGCCGGTGCAGTGGAAATAATAATTAGTGACTGGAATAAAAAATCGTTCCCCGGTCTCTCCCTTCTAGCTGTGGAATTATTCTGGGAAACTGTTCATTCGGCATGGGAAGGCCCTCTCTGTCGTTCCCTACGAGTGCCAGAAGTCTTCTTTGGCTTCTGCTCTGGGCAAACTACGCCAGGCCACCAGTGACGGTGAGTATTTCTTCTTTTCAGTGTCTCATGTGCCCATCCATGGCACTTGGCAGCAGTAGAGTTTTATCAGATCTTAATCCATTGTTTTTTGTCCTCCCTGCTCAGAGTCTAAAGCCATGGCTTCTGTGCCCTCTTGGACCACCCTTCTCCAAGGAGACCACGCCCAGTCTGCCAGAGTTGAAACCAGAAAGAGCGTACGTTTTCAGTTATTTCATAAAAACCAACTTGAGGCATATAGTGGATAACTATATTTATTCCTGTCCAGGGTTTCCAATTGTTATTGTTTTTGAAGCATTATTAATAGTATGTGTTGAAGTTGTTGTTACTTTCATCTCTAAATTACTCAATCCAATGCTCTTTTCCATGAAGAAGACAAGCCACAAGAGTCAGTCTCAACTGTGCCTGTCAGTTGACCAAACAGTGGAGCTAATCAAGGTATCTTAAAGCTGCAGCTATTTATTTGTTAGACTTTCCACAAATACTTAGATACATCACTGTTACATTTTATGGAATGGAAGAAGACAAACCAAACAGTTTATAGCTCTAATATATGTTCATCAAAAGGGAGCTGCTTCTAGCTACCACTGTACATCCAGAGGTATTGCTTGACCAGTTGCTTGTTGTTCCCTTACTTCCTAGACTGCCCCAGCAGCGGAGGTGCAGAAGGAGGTGGAGGCCCTCCTCATCAGAAGCGATGCCCAGGACTTGCAGTCCTCGGTGGGCACACTAGCTTGCCATCTGGTTGCCCGGTGCCTGGAAGAGCCAGCGTTCTACACCCCCGGCACTCTGGCCCAGCTGGTTCACACACTCTACCTCAGTCACAGGTGAGTGTTAGCTAGCCTGGAACGTCTGCCGGTTTGATGGCAGACTTGTGGCATCGACAATCGGCAATACTTGCTTTACCCTTATAATTCTTTGAAGAGTTGCTGCTTTTAGATGTGCTTTGATCTCCACCAAAGCTATGGAATCCTCTCTTTGATCATTTCAGAGATTGTGAATCCACAGATTTTAAGGAGCTGGCAACAAAATGTTCCTCTTCACTCTTTAGGTCTTCCAATATACTTTTTTATTTTATGTGTTTAGGCCTCCATGTTTTTTTCCTTTTTTTTATTCCTGTGTTTTACCTGTGATAGCTTATACCGTATTTGGGAGTTTTGAAATGTGTTTTAAAATCAACTTTATTGCTGTTATTATTATAAAATCTTGGCCATTACGCTTAATTAATCATTTTGGAGTTAAATTTAACTTTGGTGGTCATCTGCAGTGTGTGCCCTGACCTCCTCCTGCTGGCCCTTGAGAGGAAAGACTACTTCCTGTGTCAGCTCTGCCTGCAGCTCTTCCCTGACATTCCGGAGGCCATTACCTGTGCCTGCCTCAAGGCTTTCATCTGGTATCAGCCGGCCTTCCTATGCGGTCACATTGGAAATATGTTGGTTGTTATTTCTTTGGTGATCCTCAACGGGTGGTGTCTGTGTATCTCTGTTCCTCTACCCAGCGTTCCAGACGGGGACGCTGAGATGGTGAGCCTGGAGCCAGACAGCGTCTCCTTCATGGAGGCATTAGTGGCCGGTGGGCGGGGCCAGGGAAGCATCCAGAACGGCTTCAGTCCCGCCCTCTACGAGGAGGACAGTTGTGACGCCCACACACAGGACAAACTCGCGGAGAAGAAAAAACAGGACCCGACTCAGTCGGGGGACACCTGTCCCATTGGCCTGCACAAAGCTGTGCTACTGTATCCTTTCACTGGCCACTACCGGATGTGAACCACTGCTATTTACATGTGGTTTGATTACTTTTTTATTGAACAATAGTGGACTTATTTCACAAGGGAGTGCATGTTACCAACATTTTGGGATGTCTGTTGATGTTATTTTGTTCTGTCAAAATCTGAATTTATTCTTTTTTTTAGAATACCAGTCGCTGGATTCATTGAGCGGACAGTCTTTAACAATAAAGAGATTAGATTTTATTCTATAGTGACTGTATTTTGCAATTGCTAATTGGTGTATTTGGAGTCTTCAGCTTGTTTTGTTATAACTTAATATAAATCTGTAGAAACGAGGTCCTTCAGACACCATATAGTGACAACTTCCTGCTACCACACCTTAAAGACCTCCCCGCTCAGCAAGTAATAGTGAGTGACAGCTATTTTACCCTTACATTTTTATTAATACTTATTTAAAGTAGTTTCAAATTATTTAAGTTGACTGATCCCTTCTGTGTTCCCTAGCTATTTCTTCAGTACTTGCAGTTTCTCTATGTTAAGTATTCCCACGATGCCTACACACAAATGCCTGGATTAAGATCTCCAACAATGACACAGGTATGTTATATTGCTCTGCGTTTAATCAAAATGTACGTATCATGAAATATTCAGCGTTCTTGTGTTGGTTTTAGATCATGGACTGGGTATGTTTGATTTTGGATGCCCACTTCACCGTCTTGGTAATGGCACCCGAGTCCAAAAGCTTGCTGTTAAGTCTACACAGCTTTGTCAAGTCACAGGTAAATGTCTCATCAGATTCAATGTTTGATCAACTAGATTTACGTAGTTTGTTCAACTTTAGTCACATATTTTTGGCTTATGCACACTCATGTCCAGTAAACATTTTGATTTAAAAACGTGCATTAATAGCTTAATTTTTTTGTCTCCAGATGAGGTTATACTCAGAATTAGTGAAGATCGAGGGCAGTCTTCAAGAACTCCATAAAATTAAATCATCAACAGACATTGGGCAGTACTCCATCGAAGTCATTGAACTGTTTTAAAGAAATGTGTACAAATACTTTTTACATGGGTTTTAATATCACCTGCAGCATTTGTATGACCATATCTCAATTGAATTAAATCAAGCTCTGACATCTACACCACCAAAAATACAGATTTGTGAAGTCAATAATGTATGCTAATTGAGTGTCAACATAAGTGAAACTGTTAACTGTTGTTTTTTACCTCATGTGACATTAGCATTTCCTCCAGTGCAAATCTGAATTATGCAAGAAGTTGGCGTTGTTACTCATAAATAAGCAAAATCTGTTCTTAATCTGTGAGTATTGTTTATAAAAAAAAATACCATAAATGTATCAGGTATTCATATTGTTTCTAAATGATTGTGTCATATTCACATTCCAGTTGCTGCTTCACTTGGTTTTAGATTTATTGAAAAATATCGCAAGCACTTTATGGACCCCAAGTATAATGTACCCAACAATGGAGTGTGAACCAATGTTTGGTATTAACATTACTTAGAAAATCCCCAGTGCTATAATATCACAAGGGCCTTCCGAAAACGCAGACTACATAAGGTCGTTATTTACCACACTTGCGAGCAATTTAACCTCTACAGTTTATAGCTAAGTGTTGTAAATTCAACAAAAAATAATTTACCGCTATTGCGTTAAGAACACTTTGTGGCGGGAAATGAGAAAATGACAAAAACTAAATACTGACGTTGTCGGCAGGATTCGAACCTGCGCGGGAAGATCCCAATGGATTTCTAGTCCATCGCCTTAACCACTCGGCCACGACAACATGTACTACTGAGCAAAATGCTAACATTCTTGTGAGAAAACTGATCTATTAGGTAATATTCGGAATGCGAAGTTGGTCATTGATAGTGTTTAAAATTGTTTCCTTACTTTGAGTAAGTGGCCTGGCTCCGTAGGACGATTATTGAAGTGAAGTGGTGCCTAAGCACGCTGGACACTACCTACTCAGAAGAGAAAAAATGCATACGAGGAAATAAACTGGTTACAATGTTGCACCATATGGTTGCTTTCTTGTCTCGCTACATTGTAACATAGTTCAGACATTGTGCTACTCCACAAAAGACAATTAATTCCCATCATTTTAGTTTTTATAATTGAGCAAGCCTTATATGAATTTCCGATTCACACCGTATATAGTTAATAATAGGCCTAGTCCAATGACAGAATTGTGAATACACAAATTAAGCAAACGATTAAATTCAAAGATATACTTTTTCTTTCAAAGTCCTATAATCTTATAGTTTATTAGTTTATCTGAACATTCAGCCATGAGGTGAAAATGTGTTTTGTGAAACAGTTCAATGTCGGACATAATGCTTATATTCTTGCTTTGCTTGTGGCAACACGACGACGACGTCAGCCTGAAAAATAAAAAAACATTTACTCTTTCCTCGCCAATCCTGAAACTACTAGACTTACAATCATAGTGACAAATGAACAACAGTAAACAGAAGTGGGAGCATCACGTTTGCATGGATATCGAATTTTAAGAACTAACATGGCAATTGAATCTATTGTAGAATGGTAGTCACGTGACCTCCATACAGGCCTCCTGTCTGTTTTCAGTGGAGGGAGAGATGCGAAGAAAAATGGCGACTGCAGGCGACCCGAAGCGGGACACCGACCATTCGGTTTGAGCTTTCTACCTAAAATTGAGACCGGGGATTGGTGGGGCTTACTAAAACCACCGCGACGTTTGATAATATCTCCAAGAATACTTATTTTCTGGGGATTGCGTGTGCAACTCTAGCGCCGAAATTGAACCCGAAAAGAATACATTCTTTCCTACAATGAGGGGAAGAAGAGGAAGGCCGCCCAAACAGGCACTGATGCGGGAAGGTTCCCCTGGGCCAGTTCGCGGCTCAAGAGGTGGCAGGAGAGGTATGCGTGGACGGGGAAGGGGTAGAGGACGCGGTCGGGGACGTGGTTCTGTTGATATCGATTCCGAAATCTCTAGTAGGGATAACTTCCAATCGTCCAGAGGCCGGAGGAAAGTTGGAGCAACGACGACATCTCGGGGCAGAGGAGGCAGAGGAAGAGGCAGGGGTTCAAGAGGTGGCCGAGGCAGCAGGGGTAGACGGCCGCAGACCAAGGTGGTCTATGACGACAATAGCGACGAAGAAGAAGATAATATTAGTTTGAGATCGGACGATGATGAACTTTTGCACGGAAATCGCTCATCAGATCTCGACGAGGAGGCCGTGGGTAACGAGTCCGATTTTCTGGAAGAATTGCCAGACGATGATGATGCTAGCTACTGTACGGAGAGCAGCTTTCGGAGCCATAGCACGCACGGTAGCACTCCAGGTACGTAGGTTTGCAAATGCACATAGTTGAGAACCATGTTTTAGGGGAATTTTAATTGCAACGGAACGTGCTACCGGTAATATTTTCTCCATTTGGAAAGCAAGCTGCATTGTTCAAAATGGAGATTGCTCTCAGAAACAGGCCTTTGTTTACCGAGCTCCGGCTAGCTAGCAAGTGATTGCTTGCACGGTTGTGGACAGTCCACCTGCATTGTAATTGCTTCGATTTTCTACTGTCATTTTGATGCATCAACACGTTTCATTAACGTTAATTTGATGGAAAATTTGAAACCTCATTAGAATATGACGTCCTGCATTTCAGTCTTACCAATTTACGTGTTACCCATGTACAATTTGCCACTTATTCTATTCATTTTGCATATTCCAATCATTTATTTTAAGTTATATGTTTATGAAGGATCATCACATTGAAATGCATAATACACAATGCCATTGCCAAATGTCTTGATCGTCTGTTTTGTTTTGTTAAACGCACGTTGCAAAGTGAAAGTTTAATTTAAACTCTATTGAAATTATTTTATAATTATATTGTCAAATTCGATTAATCTCTTAATCCGTAAAAATACATTATTTCCCACTTCCTCACAACATGACAAAAATAAACTTATCTACCACAAAATTAAAAAAGAGCTTGACAGGACCGCGCGCGGCCTTTGTTTTGAAAAGAGGCGCTCTAATTTCACCTGTTGCAAACTCAACTCATTATAATATTACGTACTAAGTGGCAGCGTTACCATAGCAATCCATCCTTTTTGTATAGAAATTAATTATGTCACCTTGCTTTGTGCAAGTGACATAAATCCAGGTTGGTTGCATAGTTAAAGTTATTCTTCAGGTCTGTCTAATCAGCTGCCATGTTTACATTATATCATGAAATAATTAGTTATGCATGTTTTTTCAAAGTCAAAGATTGGGTCTATTTTACCTGCTTTCTGTTTGTTCAGCATATGAACATGAGCACTGAATCCATATATTTTGTTGTAAGCATATGCAAATGATAAATGCTTGCTACATAAGATTTGTACTACTTATTTGTATGGTTATGATTTAAATAATGTAAATAGTCTTAGTCCCCATAGTTAGTTCTAGACCGATTACACATTTATTATAGCTATGTTTAGTAATACCTCATGCAGTTAGCCATGTGAACATGGCAACATTCTGCACGGGAATGGTTTATGTGCCTTTCATATGACCTATAATCGCAAACACACGCGGCTGGTATTGCCGGCAAGCATACTTATTTTATGCATTGTGCACAATTATTTTTTTATTTTCTTCGCCACTCTCACCCAATCACATGCAAGCACCCAAACACACACACTTGTAAAGTCATCCTTTGGAGAATTACTATTTTATGATCTATAGATGTTTTCCGTTAAATTGCAGTGACACCAGGCATGTTAGGTTTGCCTACAGTCTTAGTGTTTGAACCATTTTAATGCCTTGAATTGACCACAGACTC
This sequence comes from Galaxias rostratus, assembly GCA_036024795.1. Taxonomy (NCBI): domain Eukaryota; kingdom Metazoa; phylum Chordata; class Actinopteri; order Galaxiiformes; family Galaxiidae; genus Galaxias; species Galaxias rostratus. The sequence goes on along the minus strand of JAVQJS010131336.1, from coordinate 1,897 downwards.
TTTGTTTTCTATCCAACTTGATCTTCACACGTGTTTTATTCTCATAAATATCCTTACTAGAGTTGTAATGAAATATTGTCTAGTCGTCTAACCATTACATTACAGGTTATTTAATTTATTTGTCCCTTTGTAATTCTTGAGACAAAGTTAGTAGTATTTTTATTTTGTGGTACTATGGATTCCGTTATATGTAATGAGCCCTTGTTCACCCCTCTGTTTCCCTCTGTTCCCAGGCCGCAGGAGGAGCCGTGCCCTCCGGCCCCGCTCGCCCATCTTTGAGGCCAAGGACATCCCCCAGCTGGAGGTGCCCAAGTCCTCGGAGGACCTGCTGGTCCCCGCCGAGCAGCTCCTCAACGCCTCCGCCGTCTACGAGGTGCTGCGCAACTTTGGCTCGGTGCTGCGCCTGTCGCCCTTCCGCTTCGAGGACTTCTGCGCGGCCCTGGCGGGCCAGGAGCAGTGCACGCTGCTGGCCGAGACGCACATCGCCCTCCTCAAGGCCATCCTGCGCGAGGAGGACACCTCCAACACCACCTTCGGCCCCGCCGACCTCAAGGACAGCGTCAACTCCACCCTGTACTTTGTGGACGGCATGACGTGGCCCGAGGTGGTGCGGGCCTACTGCGAGAGCGACCCGGAGTACCACCACGTCCTGCCCCACCAGGAGGGCGAGGAGTACCCCTACGAGCCGCTGGAGAGCAAGGTGAAGGTGCTGCAGTTCCTGGTGGACCAGTTCCTGGCCACCAACCTGGCGCGCGAGGAGCTGATGTCGGAGGGCGTGGTGGCGTACGACGACCACTGCCGCGTGTGCCACCGGCTGGGCGACCTGCTGTGCTGCGAGACCTGCTCGGCCGTCTACCACCTGGAGTGCGTGAAGCCGCCGCTCACCGAGGTGCCCGAGGACGAGTGGCAGTGCGAGGTGTGCGTGGCGCACAAGGTGCCCGGCGTGGTGGACTGCGTGCCCGAGGCGCAGAAGAGCCGGCCGTACATCCGCCAGCTGCCCATCGGCTACGACCGCCACCAGCGCAAGTACTGGTTCCTCAACCGCCGCATCGTGGTGTAAGTGCTGCCGCCAGCCCTGTGGAGGGCCGATCCGCCTTCATGGTCACTTTGTTTTTTGTGACTGGTCCCAAGCAACTAGCTTTTTAGCTTTTTAGAAGATTTGTGTGCATACCTGTGTTTTTTGTTTTGAAACATTTAATACATGTGTGCTTCCCCATCTACTGGCGAACGAGAAATTTTGAGTTGCATTGTCAGATTTAAATACCATGAGCACAGGGCCCATATGGACTCCTTGTTCTGTTGTTTCCTAGTTTCCGGCCCCCATATGCCTGACAGATGAAACTTTGGTGTGTGACACTAACCTTTGCCGAGGTAGTTAGGTTGTTATGCAATGCTCTACGGTTGGGAGGTCATGTGGTGTTAGTGGTCGGTGTAGTAAATGTGCACAGGGGTATACTTTGTCCTCCTAGCGGCATAGATAGTGGACAAAGCGAGGCTGGCCGGCCCGCTATTGTGCAGCTCCAGATGGTGTGCTGTATCAGCACTAAGCAGCCTGCCACTGTAAAGCTCCTCCAGGATGGATCACCTGAGCAGAGTTAGCCCCCAGCTTTGTCCCTCTCGCTCTTGCTTCCTCTCCCAGTGCTATACAGCAGCCTCCAGCAGGTGCAGGGTTTAAACTCTGGCGTTAGCTGGTCCCCTTGAATAGAAAAAAAAAAGCAAGCGAGAGAGACTGCGAGTGTGTTCTTTTTGAAAGAGAAAGAGAGAGTGTGAGTGTGAGTGTGAGTGTGTGTGTGTGTGTGTGTGTGTGTGTGTGTGTGTGTGTGTGCGCGCGTGTGTGTGCGTAAATAGTGTAAATCCTAGCCTTGGGGATATGCTCCTGCTGCTCTGCCTTTGGTTT
>JAVQJS010131291.1:0-20535 GCA_036024795.1 Galaxias rostratus | reverse complement strand
ATCCAATCCCTATTCGTTGAGACCGGGACTTCTTGCCGCTAGATCGCCCCCCCCCCCCCCCTGCATTGGATAAGCGGTTCTGATAATGGATGGATGGATGTCTACACAGCAAACTGCTGGGTCCAAAAAAAAAAAAAAAAAAGTGTTGCCTAAGAGTATGTCCATGCATTTCTGACCACATGCCTAAATGCGTTGAGGTTCAGCCATGTGATTGGCTGATGCGATCACAGGCAGTTAACTGGTGTACCTAATAAACTGGCTGGTGAGTGTATATTTCATTAGAAAAAGGAAATTAATGAAAAGGGGAGAAAATTTAAAAAGTAAACGTTTGTGTTTTTATTGAGGCTCTTAATCGATTCAACATGATATATATACACATATATATACACATACACTCACACACACACACATACTCTTTCTCACACACACTATCTATAGCACAGTTGATGCACCCATTTTGTTAAATATTGAAGATATAAAGCTATGTTCAGAACCAAACTTTTGCCGAATGATGCTCCTCACATCAACCTTTTCCCAAATTAACGTCAATTCATATAATTTCAATTGGAGTCATGATGCATTCTTCATGAAATACATTCCCATTTGAGCATTCCATGGAAGTTACTTTAACCACCAGCTTTCATTCTCCTGCTATGAAACACTTTGGATGTTGCCTTATATAGCAATGAGACAAACTGCATGTTAGTCTAAATGGCAAATGAACCGTTGACGCACAGCCTTTTTTTGTGGTATGACGGTGTCATAAAAAAAAGATCTACGGTTAATCTAAGGTGACATCCCGCCTTGCCGATCCAGACAGTCTGTCCAAGATATAGGCTTCAAAGCTCAAGCCACAGTGGAAGGTGCTCAAGTTATAGCACGCAGCAAAAAGGCTTACGGTTGTGATGGTGGGTTGTGTTGATGTGTGACGATCCAGAGATTCACTGTCTATAGCAGTCTTATCTTTTGTTTGGTTTTTTCACAAAAGAAGAGAAATTTCAACAAAAAGGGAGAAAAACCCTCTTCTCTAAGTGGTGCGGCCATTGAAAGGCGTCGTCATAGGTTCATTCGTAGATGCTCGGGTCTCTTAGCCATAACCGGGTATGCCTGCTGCTTGAACTGTGGCTGGCTGGTACCAGCGGGCTGGCGGATGGGCAGCGGAGCAGAAGCCTCAGAGTTGGCTGACACATTCATCTGCTCTGGGGTGGACAGCTCCATGGCCTGCTCCTGCTGGGGAGACTGGAGGCTGGGGACTCCGACACCTCCACCAGCTCCACCGCTGCATTGGAGCAGGGGGTTTCTTGCCCAACACTCACCCCCCGTGAACTTCACAGGACTGGGAGAAAAAAAGAACGAAATAACCAGACAAGGTGTAGATTTAAGATAGATCAGAGAGTTCAAAAGAAGGAGGAAGAAAAAACATTTTATTTAGTATTTCCATGAAAACTGATATACATTTTTTTGCTTTAAACTTCTGGTTTCAAGTGTTAGACACCAAGGTGACTGAACACGTATTTCTTGACAGTTTATTTTGTGTGTGCACCTGAGAGGGGTTCTTGGGCTTCCCAGAAACCGTCGAGGTGAACGGATTTTTGGCTCAAATGAGAACTTCTCCTTAACGTGTTCCAGGACAGAGGGAGCAACGTACGTGAAACCCTTTGGAAGAAAAGGCAGAAAAAGAGTAAGCATTATATGTCCTGAATTATATAATATCATGCTTCTAAAAATGTGCAGGATGATACATTTGTGATCAATATTAACACTTATTGAACAGGTCAAGACATGTCGTTGCATTCCCTCCTGGGGTCAATAAACTAAACTGAACTTTGGTAATATTTGGCAACGCTGTTTGTATGGTATTCTCACCAGGAAAGCTTGGTTGGCGCTCTCACTGAGTGTGGAGTCATCTGGACTGTCAACAGGTGTCTGGTTGGTGAACTTGGAGTCAAACTGGCTCACATCTTCAGCTGATTGCTGTGAAGACAAAAGCGATTTTATTAGTGGAGTGAGAGATGGAGAGGACAATGAGATCTGCAAAGGTGGGGGTCTGTGGAAAGGCCTTCCCCCTTACATATGCTCACCAAAAAGGGCTTGAAGGGAGGTTCCACTTTTCTGGCCAAGAGCTCCTCCCAGTTGATGTGACGAAAAAAGGGGTGCGCCTAGGGAAAAATTAGGTCCATTAACTCAGAATCTTTTAGAAGGCTTCTTGATTAAAAAGTAGCTTTTTCTGTTGCTAGCAGAATATTTACATGTTTTGAAGATGAACCTGTGTTTATAAGTATTCCTTGATAGCCTGACACAGGGTCTATTGTAGTCTAACCTATAGGGCGAGTATATTATATATTATAACACATTGACAATAAAATCAATGGTGTTGAAGAGCAGGCTGCTTTTTATATTCCAACCTGCACTTCTGAGGCATCGCCTACAGCTGCTCCAAGGCGGGAAGACGCATTTCTTTTCAGCAACTGAAAACCGCATATTTTGAGAATAAGGAATTAATTGCACAAGCAGAAAATATGTAACGTGTAATGAAACACTTTTGTTAGGCACAATGGATATCTTATGCACCCGTTTCAGGAGATCTCTAGCTTCTTGTGTGAGGTAGGGCGGTAGGTTTAGCTTGCACTTCAAGATCTTGTCAATGGTCTTCTTTCTATTCTCACCAGTGAAGGGGGGCTGAATGGAGTAAAAGCAAAAACCTGTTTTTACACAAACCTTTCTAGTGGCAGGTAACAACATTAAAATAAGGTTCTCCGATAACAAAGACATTGTAGGAGAGATGTGATGAACTAAACAGTACTTTGACTCACCGCTCCAGTCAGCATGTCGTACATAAGAGCCCCCAAACTCCACCAGTCCACAGCTCGGTTGTGTCCACTTCTCATTAGGATTTCTGGCGCCCTAAATCCAACCACATCAATCAGAGTAAACACTAGATACATTGACATAATAACAGATTTAAATATAATACATGTAATATAGTTTAACTTGCATGTATTCTATGGTCCCACAGAACGTGTGCGTAACTGTGCCATCGTGAATAGATTCCTTACACAGGCCAAAATCTGTTAGCTTCACGTGACCTGAGGGGAAATAAATATGCAGACAATTACTACAAAATCCACAAAGCACTATAGGAATTTAAGAGTCAAGTTGTTTGACTATGCAGGTTGTTTATCAGTATCATACAGAACACTGTGTTTTGAACCTTGCAACTGCACAGGGTGAGAATCACATTTGAGGTTTGTCAAGATTTTAATTAATAAAAATGATTATACTTTTCAAAACACTTTAAAATGCAAGTCAGGGCTCAAAACTTTTAAACAACATCTCAATTGTACTCTGGCTCCGTTATACCTTGGTTGTTGAGCATTATGTTTTCAGGCTTCAGGTCTCTGTAGATTATTCCTTTTTGGTGCAGGTGGCCCAGAGCCATAGAGATTTCCGCCAAGTAGAAGCTACACCGCATAAACCAAAACAACCAATAGTGCCATTGACATTAAAAAGGCCAAGGAGGCAGCAGAACAAAAACACAAGTGACATACAGACAACATTAAACATTGAAGTACACATATTTTAGTTTCGCTTTTTCTAGACTCCATGCTGAAAAGATAAAAAATATATACGTCATCCTTATTCATTATAGCTACACACCATGCAGTGTCTTCCATAAAAATGCCCTCTCTTTCCAGTTGCATGAAGAGTTCTCCGCCTTTATTAGAGGGAGAAAAAATACTTCAAATACCAAAATCCATAAAATAGTACAGGCAGTGGCAGAACATTGCATTCACATGAAAAATTCTATGCAACATAATTACAAATCAATAAAAACCCTTGCCATAATAGTTTGGAAACAATCATGTCAATTCATAAAGGGGCAATTAAGCTGCTTTACAAGATAATGACGTCTAGAGGCAACTTCATACGTTGGGACATAATACAAGGTGTGAAAATTAATAATAGTTTTTCTGTGAATGGTGTCAGGGAGAGATAACGGAGTTACCCCTAGAAGAAAATACAAAAGTACAAGGGCCGCATGATGCACAATTGAATTAATTTAATTTAATTAAATAAATTAATTTTCTGTTGTGGTGAGGCTTGGGTGTAATTTCTGGCCATGTAACTAAGCTCATGTTTTTGGTCCCATTAACCATGGTACCTGTCATATTTATTATGATAGTCCATAACATCCACATAGGGGATCTCTAGTCAGTTTTTCAGCATTCCGGTTCTAAATGTGTCCCTTTACCGCTGAGGTACTCTAGGATGAGGTAGAGCTTCCCCCCTGTCTGGAAGGCATAGATGAGGTCCACAATGAAAGGATGCTTCACTTCCTCCAGAATGTTCCTCTCTGCCTTGGTGTGGGCCGTGTCTTTGGCGTTGCGCACGATCATGGCCTGACAGGTCCACAGGACATACATGAATACTTGCCAGTGTGGTAGTAGGACTGAGCTACAGCCAACACTTCATTCAGACAAATCTTTTGTTATTATTGTACAAATAAATATATATATATATATAGATATATATATACATATATATATATACAGGCAGAGAAATTAGTAAAACATGAACAACCCCTTTCTTTTGTTGTAATTAATAAATTAGCAGTATCTTGAAATAATTCTTAGTCCTTACCAAATATATTGTTGATTAAACTGGAACTTGTGAGAGGGCACTTTAATATACTGATGTAAACAATGACTCAGAGCTTAATTTATAGCTTAAGTGCTTATGGCAAAGTTTAGTGGCAGGTCAGTAGTCAAGCTCTAAATAACCGAGCAGAAGCAGTATAGAAGGGTCCTAGCAAACTGAAAGTTTCCTTTGACCTGCCAAGACTGCAGCACAGAAAGCAGCGAAGATGGCAATCTACCAGCCATCCAATCTTACCCAGCTATTGGCTTCAAGGAAAGCCAGTATTCAAACAACGGCTTGGTTTATATATGTCTGCTGCATTTCTATATTGCATGTTGCATATTGCATATTTTATTGCATATTTTATAGTGTGATGAATTGCAAAAAAATATTTTTACCTTCTTCAAAACTTTCATGGCAAAAATCTTTCCAGCAGCAGCACCAACAACTTTTCGTACTTGGAAAACCTGAACAGAGAGAAAAATGGAATCAATGAAAGTCCCTTCCTTTTTATAGCACTAGCTTTGACTTAAAGACTCTTCAAACTATCTTACTTAACATTAGTCTTAATGCATTTGATTAGATTGTCCTCTGGCTGAAAATAATTGATACCTTTCCATAACCCCCTTTTCCCAGAACCCGCAGCAGCTCAAAACACTCAGGTCTGATATTTTCTGTTCCTTGGTTTACATTGTCCTCAGATATTTCAATCTTTTCACAATCGTCCATGTTGCTGGGACAGAAAAAGTCACACATTAGGTCAATGAAAATACCAGTAAAACAACATATGTATGAAGACAAAGTTATAGACCACTTACAACTCAAAGCCAGTGCACTGGTCCATGAAATCGGTAATCTGAACCTTTAGCAAAAAAGTAAATAGGACACTTAATACTGTTCATCAGCTACAGAATGACAGGAATAACTGCCTGCTGCAGGACCATGCAGCGGGCCAAGGTGGAGTCAGTGCTTAAAAATATTCAGCTAACGTAACAATCGCACATTCTACACTTTGTTATAATGCATATGATTGACTAGGTCATCATAAAATTAAAAAATAAGGAAGAACACTACACGGTGGCTCATTTTAAATTCGAACAAGTGCTGAGAGCTGTTTAATAATGTGTTAAAGTAACTTTAAACATGATAACGCAAAAGTCTTATGATGACTTAAAAAACGAATGGAAAAAGTTCAATAATAATACGGATCAAATAAGGACCCATAGATCAATCCAGTTCTAATCAACATGAGCTTGAATTCAGCAATTAGTGGACACACCAGAGCAATCCAACGCGTCGCACCGCTGGAAACCCCAAATAAACTGTTGCACGCCAGTCTGAAACCAATGTACGCTTTGTTTACCAATTTCAACTCTAATTGCAGCATGGATCAGGCCAATCGATTAGCACTGCTGGCTCAAGCTACTTGCAGAGTTAGCATCTCATCTAGATTTATATACAGCAACCACGGAGAAACAGTGACAGCGTGGTTGTCACGCTAAAACGCTAGCTTAAGTTAGCTGCTCTTGCTGGATTGTCAAAAAGGCCTGGCTGAATGCTTTATAAACAGTTTTCAGCGGCCTAAACTGGCATGCTAGCTTTAGCATGCAGCACGGTCAGCAACAGAGTTGCTTTGTGAATTCATGCAACCACACCGGATACAATTGGGCAATGTACCTCCTCAAGCTCATCGTCGGAGATATTCTCCTCCGGCGGATCTAAATCGATGTCAAACACTCCAGCCATTACGTCCTGAATGTTCGCTCTCAATCTACTTGCACTACCCGCCTCATGGAGAAACACACCGCCGCCATAACCGGCTAGCACAGTGAGCATGCGCCGTACACAACCAACCAAAAGAAGCGATGCGCCAATTGACCATTTGCCGGAAGAGAGCGGATAGCTTAAAAATAAAGGTTGTGAGAAGTAGTTTTTTGGCCAATAAAACATGGAATTTTCCAACCCTCTATTAAGTATTAGGTAAGCTATTTAAAGTATTTTCTTGAGATAGTTGTCCTGTCCGAAACGGGACAATGTCGATTGTGACTGTACAGTTAGGACAGTGCGGTAACCAGGTAGGCCAGGAGTTGTTTGATGTCCTCAGTAACGACGCACATGATGGGCAAAGGAAGGTATACAGTACATCTAGCAATGAACGCTTCTTCCACGAGACTTCGAATGGACGTAAGATCGTGCTAAACGTTGTCTAAGTCAGAGGCATGCCACAAATGGAATATCACACTAAACCGTCCACACTTTCTTAAACTTCCTGCAATATATGCATTTTATTTCCAAAGACTTCGAAGCCCGGGCAGTACTTATTGACATGGAGCCTAGAGTGATTACCCATAGTCTTTTAAAGGGCACCCAATCGAGTAGATGGAAGTATGGTGGCCATTCCCATTTCAATCAGAAACAAGGTTCTGGAAACAACTGGGCCAATGGGTGAGATATACCATTTTGATATCTTGTAGTTCCTATACTGTCTTGATAGTAAGCTTACATTAGTTGCAAACAAAACCTTATATTAAAAAGTTAAACATTTGTATGTGATGCCTTTGTGAGCTTAACAAATATATATTTTTATTTTGCAAGTTGTTTCAAAATATGTGTACAATTATTGGTTCTAAAACAGATCTCTAGCAACCTCTAGCTGTGTCGTTCTGTCTCTAGGTACTGTGTCCATGGCCCACGCCACCAAGAGATAGTGGAGGAGCTGGTAAGGAGGGAGGTGGAGCGGTGTGATAGACTGGCAGGCATTATTGCCATGATGAGTGTGGCGGGAGGAACTGGTTCAGGGGTGGGAACTTACGTCACACAGTCTCTTCGGGACACCTACACCAACTCTTTCATTGTCAACCATTTAACCTGGCCCTACAGTACTGGAGAGGTATGGGTAGTTGCTACTGATATGTAATAATCATAATAAATGACATTTCTGAATTTAAATCAAATATAATTCATTCAAATAATATGACTTGCAAAGCCCAAAAATGTAACTACTAGACGCTTAAACAAAATACTTTTTAGTCTTTGGTATGACACATTAAATAAATAAAGACCTACTAAAGTTCATAACTTAAAAACAGTTTTTCAGTTCTGAATGAGCAAGCAGGTATTCTAAGTGATGATGACAACATTTTTATGATTTCCTCCTATGAAGGTGATTGTTCAGAACTACAACTCAGTTCTCACCCTGTCACACCTCTACCAGATCTCTGATGCCATCCTAGTGCACGAGAATGACACAGTACACAAGATATGTGCTCAGCTCATGAATATCAAACATATCTCCTTTTCTGATGTCAACAAAGTTATCGCCCACCAGCTAGGCAGTGTGCTGCAGCCTGCACTTACAGGCCATTCCCATGGAGACTTCAGCCGAAATCCTCTAGGTGACACATTTTAAAGTATAATCACCAAACATTGCATTATTTTGAACAAAAAAGGGATAGTAGTAGTTTAAGTCTAGGTCACTTATACAAATCTAGTGTGGCAAATGGCAAGAGATTTCAATGACTCCATTAGAGAGTCCAACGTCAGTACACACACAAGTAGCATATCTTGGTTGGCCTACTTCAAATTAATATTTTCTTATTCAAATTGGTCACTGTTGTGATCTAGGTGAGCTACTGAGCAGCTTGGTGTGCCACCCTGAGTACAAGCTGTTGACCCTGTGCAGCATCCCTCAGATTGCCAGCTCTTCCATGGCCTACAGCACCTTCAGCTGGACTGGCATGCTCAAACACCTCAGGCAGATGCTTATTGCCAATGCCAAAATGGAGGAAGGTAAGAGTCTTCAGCATGGAGCAAGATTTCATCTGGGACGACACATGGATTTATGTCCCTGGGTAGCCTGAAGTCTTTTATTACATCAAGGCAAACTCGAATGCATAGCTATAGGCAAAGTTGTGGTTACCACCAATTTGCCAAGTAAGAGAAAAAAGCTGTAGCACTGTTGAACTCATAGCTGCACATTTATTTGTATGTGCTGTAATTGCCTTTGATTCTCAGATTTGTTATGTGGCCATTTTCTTTAAATCCTTTCAGGCATTGACTGGCATGTAAAAGCCCCAGTGGGGCCAGGCGGGGGCGAGAGGACCAGGAGTCAGCGAGGGCCAAGCTTCAACACATCACTGGCCAACCTGCTTATACTGCGTGGAAAAGATGTCTTTAGTACAGAGATAGGTCTCTCATCTTCCTTATAACTAATATCCACTAGATGGCATCATACACACATTTCTGTTCAAAAGATTTTTGGCTCTGCTGTATGGTCATTAAGTGTCTCCAAACTATTTGGAATATTTCATCTACTTTTTAATAGTTTTTTTTTCTCGAATGCATGTCAAAAGATTGTAATACTTTCATATTTCCATTAATACAGGTGAATTTCAGGACCCAGGCATTTACACAGTATGGTTGAAGCCTACTGAAGCTTTGAGCACCTGGAAAAGCCCCATCTCTTTTAACAAGTATGAGAAGTGCGCTACTGTAGTCAGCAATAGCCAGGCCTTACTTAGCCCTCTGGACCGCATGGTTGGGAAAGCCTGGAACATGTTTGCCTCAAGGTGTGTGACACTGGTTATGGTCAAATCTCTATTTAAAATAAGCCACTACAGATTGCAGTAATTGCTTCGAGTTATAAGGGGTTTTAGTACACCTCCACCTTTGAACATTAAGTCCACCATATAAAAAATTATAACTACAATTACATGGGTAGCATGGTGGCGCAGTGGTTAGCACTGTTGCCTCACAGTAAGAAGATCTTGGGTTCGATCCCTACCTGAGGGCCCTTCCGTGTGGAGTTTGCAAACATTGAGTGATTTTAGATTTGCATAAAAATGTCTTGTTGTTTGTATTTAACTACACTAGCCCCACAACTGAGCACTAGATGTTTGCACAAAGTTGGAATTAACAAAAATCTGTCTTTCTCACAGGGCTTACATTCATCAGTACATAAAGTTTGGCATTTCAGAGGAGGATTTCCTGGACAGCTTCACCGCTTTAGAGCAAATAACCTCAAGCTACAAACAATTATGACCTAAGTGGGTCTAGCCTAGTGAAACCTATGACCCAGGCTTGGATCACTTTGATTTTAAACCATTAACAGTGCTGTGTATTTTGGTAATGTTATGAAGAACATTAAAAAGCTATTAATAGCTTGTCGCTTGTTGTATTTTATAACCGGCCGACTGTATCCCTTACCTTTTAGTAAAGTTACTGACCTCCGATACAAAGTGACTGAAAGATACAGCATGTATGTACAGTATGATTTACATTTTATTTCAAGTCCATTTACTATGCCAGCAAATACAATATCTACAGGCATTCAATGAATGCCAGATGAAAGTTAAATAGCCAACTGAAGACTGAATGACTGACTTGATGAACCAACAGTTCAATTACATATTCTGTTAAAAAACCAATTATCTACTTATAGGTGATGCACCGATGTAACAGGATAGCAGTATGTCCCAGTACTTCAGCCAGCTTACAAACTGTTGTTGCCGTAAGATATTAAGAGCCAACACCAGTCTGATAAGCTAGCTGATGGAACGGGAGAGGCCCACACTTTTTTCATAATCTAGACAGCACTACAGGAGATCACAACAAAAATGACTAAAAACATTTGCTGCATTCTTCTACAACTATAGTAATGCAGATGGATGTAAAAGTTTTACCCTCATACACATTTAGAGAATATACATCTCGTCATGCTGGAACATCAATTTGCGAGTCCTGCAATTTGTTACTTACCTTACAGAAATATGGATTATAAAAGACCATGCATTTTCCATCTTGGCGGTGAAAAAATATTTATGATGGAAAAAAACATGAAAAACAGACATGGAAACAAGTGCAATGATTTAGGCATTTTATATACGATTTATATACATTTTTTTTATATCTAAATGTACAGAATAAAAAGAACAAGTTAAGTATATTAGTTACAAATGATATTTCATTACTTCACATTCATTTGTTAAATTAAACGGCAGACCATGAAAAGTACATGCGCATCCCGTCAACACAAAAAGATCAATATTTACAGCGTCTCGTGCATGCCAACAAATACCACGTTGTCCTGACTTGATATTGCTTAGTTTCATGACAAATGTCAAGAAACACAAATGACAGATGACCTTAATGGTCAATGGGACAGGACACAAGGGAAAATGTATTAGGTTACCCCAGACACCTTTACCATGTCAGAATATAACGTGCGCGCACACACACACCGAACAAACACAAGAAGCATCCACATGTCCAAATATTAGAACAATTAAATATAAATCATGTCTTAGGGAGACGTACCCTCCACCTTGCATAAGGCTGAGCAGCCATTAGAATAGTCAGCATCAGGCACCAAACTGCGTCACCTTTGAAGTCTATGAATGGGTAACTTTGTTTTATTCTAGTATCATTGGCCAGCATACCAACCATTATCCACACACATACATACACACACACACACACACACACAAATTGGAAATGGGTGGGAGAATAACATAATCTAAAGAGGGATAAACAGAACCAGAACACGTTTCCTGTAAAAAGGGCGTGCACACACGCACACACACAAGTACCAGTTTTGCGCAATCAGCCTCTTGTTGAGGATGGAAGAGGGTGAGTTTTTTTTTTTTTTTTACTTTAGCTTGTGGTGGCAGCACCACAGTCTTATGTGAGGTTTGGGTGGATCGTCACTCCCATCACTTTGTCTTCTCCTCCGAGTGCCTCTGTTGCTGCAGCCTCTTGGCGTAGCTCTGGGCCATGGAGTTGACAATGGAGCAGACAAAGTAGCACACCATGACCAGCACCACATTCTCAAACACCCAGGACAGCCAGTTATCTCCCTGCACACAGGGTAGTATTAGTATGTTTGGTATAAACCATTATACCGTACTTGCATGTCTTTTAAGAGCACATTTAGATTAGAAGTCATATTTTTCAACTCGTCTTTAAATATGGAACAAAATTATGTGTAACACTTTACATACAGAATTCAAGTTAAAAGCCCTGAATATCATACATCTACAGTCAACATTGCACTGACAAAATATCTGTAGTTACCTTTTTTGATATTAAACATTTCAATATTCTATATGAAAAAGTGATGCCAAAAATTCAAATATAAAACTCTATACATGACTATAAAGATTCTTACTGCTGGTGTGCCTTCTCCTGCCCGATGGTGCAGCTTGGTCCTCTGGGCTTCAAGGTATTGGCTGAAAGGCTTCTGAATAGAGGGGCCTATCCTTGGTATGGAACTGTGAAAGAAGAACCCACCCGCCACATCCAAAAACACCAACAGAGGAGGAGAAAACAAAAGAAGAGCAAAGAGAAAGAGAATGACTAGATGGCACTCACCCAGGGCAGCTCTCTTCAAAAGTAAGTGCTTCAAAAACGTCTCCAGTCCCCGTTTGAATGCTTCAAGCCACCCTCAAAGCCCATTTCTGTAGAACCGGCTATGCTTACTATGCCCCGTCCATCCTAGGCCTGGAATTCTACTAGTAGCTACCCAGTGCTAGGCTTTGTTGTCTGAAGAGCAGAGCAACACTCGGCTCCCAGCAGCGAAGTGAACCAAGGCTCATCAGCTCTCCCTTTTATTTAGAGCTAGGTCTCTATACGATTCACTTTGTGTGAGCTGCAGCCCAATAACCAGGAAGTGACTCAACAACAAAGTCATCACTGCCTTCTGGGTGGAAACATCATCACCATCATGACTCTCCTTTTGTGGAGGTGGGGGTAATAGCTGATGTGACAAAACTATGGAGGGGGATTTAAAATACACTAATCCATGGGCTAATTCCCTCCTATCAAATCTTTCAAATTACATTTGGGCTAAAGACTATAAAAACAACAATCAGACTCAACTTTGTCCAGACAGGTTATGGTCAGTCTAAAATACACTGCCTAACAGTACTGGTAAGCACTTCACCTAAAATTAGATATTAACGATAAACAATAATTTAAAAGATGACTTGTGAGACTCACCATAATAGGGAACAATTTACAAACACATACTAAGTTAATTGGGTATATGCTCATCTCAGACATCGGCTAGTTTTGACTGACTCACTCATAAGTGTGCACGCACGCGCGCACACACGCGCGCGCATACACACACACACACACACACACACACACACACACACGGACCACTTGTACACATCATCGTGAGTCAACCCTGTCCAGTCATGTTGCAATTTCGACACAAGGTTTTTTCCCATTGAAAGTAATGAAAAATATGACAAACTTATGAAAACTAAATTCAGACATGCCTGTCTTGAATGTGCTTTTTGTTGAACCAACTGATTATAGAATCAAAGTAGTGATGACAGTGGCTGTATGAGCTTTGCTTCTTGAAAGAGGGTTTGGCTTGGTTTGACTGTTCAGAGGTACATTGATTCTACCATGCAAGGGTGGCCTCTGCCAATTAGAGTGCATTGGGGGGGGGGGGGGGGATTCTGGTACAGTCACAGATGCCTCTGAGCACACAGACAACCACACAGGGCTGACCACCAATGTGGGAGACTGGTGTGAGAAGGAGGGAAACACTGTGGGGGAAACATATGCAAACACACCTATCATGGCTGTACTAGTACAGTCACCACAAGAGTTCCAACGAAAAGACTGATTATCAATTAGTAGACTGGCATTCAAATGTCTCCACACAAAGTACAGAGGAAGGATACTGACCGGAAAGCACCTTCCTCAATGAGGACAATGCACACTTACCCAATGAGGGACACCATTTGCTCCACTATGTGCTTGCTGAACGTTATGATAACAAACAGTTTCTGTGTAAAGAAAAGTGTGAGACATGAATCAACAATGTGCTTGATACCCCAGAAAACTCACCGTCTTAAGATGACACAAGAGAGAGAGAAAAAAAAAATCTGCAGTGGCACGGTATTAAGTTAACACAGACCCACAAAAGCTTTGTACACCATGATGCATGACCACTACAAAAGGACTCCAGACAGGATAATGTGAGGAGGAACCCCAACAAAGATCCCCTCCCCGTGGAGTGGGTCACTCCATTTCCCCAGCCCTTTGAGGAGCAGGTGAGATCACTGGCTGGTTCCACAAGGAGAGAGGGATAGGAGTGTGGTTGGGAAGTAGGCTCACAGACACACAGTCAGCCTCACTTTGTCTAGGGCCATATTAGTCACTGTGGCAGCCTCCATAATGGAATTGGGGTAATAAGAAAGGTGTTCTCACTGGTTTTAGGTTTGGTTTAAATACATTTTCTGCAATCTGTTGCAGCTGCAGTTTTCAAAAAAAGACACTAGATACATTTTCAAAGTCAGACCACACAGAACTCCCCTGAGGATGAGATGTATTCACATGAAAAGTAGTCTACCAAAACTACACATTTTACAACTACCCCGTTTCCTGGCAGTTCCTGAGTGCTGCATAAAGTATATTTCCTAGTAAATCAAAATGTGTCAAATGAGTCAACCAGTTACACACAGACATCAAATTAATCTCAGTTTTTCACCTGTATGTGCATCTTGACAATGGCCTTCCCAATGAGTGTTGCACCAAAGAATGTCCAAAATGGAACCAAGAAGTGACCACATGTGATTCCAGCAAGGTCAAACAGTGGGTTGGGGATCTGGGAAGAAGAAGAAAAAAAAAAAGGAGAGAGAAATGTCAGCAATCACCAAACATAGGGAACTGTCTGTTTTGAATTTTTTTTTTTTTTGTTGTTTGTATGGAAATATAAAAAATACAAAAAAACTTACAGAGGCACAGGCTAGGATCCCAAAGAAGCCTATTCTCTGTACCATGTTCTGTATCCCCAGTTTGGCTCTGGTGACAAAATCCTAAATAAACAATTGTGATTATGTATTAAAGTTTAAAAGTGTGGCGCATTTTTGAAACACAGTGATTAACTTCAGGATTCTTCTTTTGGCTATATATTTAGCGCGCGCACGCACGCACGCACACACCTCCACAATTATTGGCACTCCTTGTCAAGATGAGTAACGAGGGTTAAAAAACTTCCCCTTAAAGGTGAATTAGCCTAATCTCACAAAAACAACAAAAGAAAAATCCAATCTTTAATTGAAGTCAATTTATTCGGAGGAAATAATCTAGAAAGAACTATTTTCACCAAAGCCACGTGTGTCAATTATTTGCACCCCTAGAAATTCTTATGAACAAAAGGTGACTGCAGCATTTTTTCCATTTATAGTTTGTTTTTAAGTTGATCAGAGTGTATAGGAACTTTCAAGTGGCAATCCATGAATTTCAGTTTCACCTGGGTGACACAGATGCCATTTTCCCTATTTCATACCTCAGCATGGGCAAGATAAAAAAAACAAATAAAATTAGGGAACAGCTTCACAAATCTAGGAATGTCTACTACGCTACTCACCTGAAAATCGCCATGTCTGTGTTTGGGTGATACTTAAAAGCTTCAAAGCAACCGGAAATGTTATGAACTTGAAGAAGGCAAAGTTTATTTGTAAAATAATACATTCGTAAAATATATATATATATATTTGCTTGAGGATGGTAAGAAAGGCTAAAAAATGTCCAAGGATCACTGTTGGAGAATTAGAGGAAACCATCTTGGGGTCACCAAATCTCCAAAATGACCATTAGACACCACCTCCATGCCAATACATTATTTGGAAGGCACGACCAGAAAAAATCCTTTCCTGTCATTTCACCGCACATGTAAGCACATCAACTTTGCTAAATGTGTCTTTGAGTCTGTCTTTCAGCGTCTTTGAGTGTTTTGAAAAGCGCTTTATAAATATAATGTTTTAAATGCTACTGGGACCGTGTTCTATTGTCAGACAACATTTTGTAAGTAACACTAAAGGTGGGTTTGGTGTAAAAAGATGGTTGGCTATTTAGAAAAACCTGATTTTCTGTATTAAGTTTGGTGTGGGTTCTGTGATGTTGTGGTAATGTTTTTTCTCCAAAGACCCTGGGAACCTTGTTATGGTGCATGGCATCATGAATTCCATGAAATAACAGGAGATTTTGCATATGAATCTGGCTGCCTCTGCCCAGACACCAAAACTGGGTTGTCATTGAATCTTTCAGCAGGACAATGATCCAAATCAACACAAAAATGGTTACCTGAACACAAAATCAAGCTTCTGCCACGACCATCTCAGTTCCCTGACCAAAACCCCATTCAAAACCAGTGGGCTGAGCTGAAGAGGAGAGTGCATTAGAGAATACCTAGGACCCTGGATGATCTGGAGGGATTCTGTCAAGAGCGACAGTCTCATTCCTTGCACTGTATTTTCTGACCTCATTAGATGTTACAGGAGAAGTGCTGTTTTATTGACAGGGAGGTTGTGCAAAGTATTGAATGCAGGAATGTCTATCATTGTGGCACACGTGGTTTTGTTAAATATAATTATTTCTAAATGACAAGTGTATTTTTTCTCAGAATAAATTTACTTCAATTAAAAAGTTGTATTTCTCTCCATTTTTTGAGTGAGAGCTAATTCACCATGAAGGTGGATTTGTTGTAACCCTTTTTTACAAATCCTCACCAGGGGTGTCGATAACTGTGGTGGGTACTGGAGAGACACACCCACCCACACACACAATTTGTAATTCAAAGCTGTATTTATAAACTAACACAGGACATGTGTGAATTAAAAGCATAATCAAACCATGCAGTCCACATAAATTGTCCCAACTAGCACAAATCTTTGAAATCTTGAAATCTTTAGATCGTGTCTGCTCAGTCATGGGAGGCCTTGCAGGATGCCAATCTAAACACCACATCTATCTGATCAAGTCATTTAGTCAACCCTGTAGGCTTGATGGACAGCCACTTATGATCCTAAAGGCATCATAAATACACTGCAGAAAAATAATAACTAGTTGGGACATGACACGCAATTTAGTCAAAAGCCAAGTCTCTAACCAAACCAAGCAAATTATGGATGTTCATGCAGTCTGTAGTCCTGTCAGTACAGAACCCGAAGCCCCTATCAATGTTACTTGTCCTTTCCAATTAAAGGGAAGGTGAAAATGGAGAGTCAGACGATTAAAAGGGAGTTGGGTTCATAGTGACTCACCCCCCACTAACAAGCTGCTTTACTGGAACTCTGAGGCAGGGTGGGATTTTTTCTGAACACATGTGATGCACATAGGCCAGTCAGAGGGCAGACCTAGGGGGTCTTGAAAGTGTGAGACAGAAGTGGGGCTGATTTAAAGAAACAAAAGACTGTGACTATAGTGTAGAATGTATTATAGTGACATAGGACTTTTTTTTTTGCAACCCAAAGTAATACGCTTCAGCTTGATTTAAGTCATGTGATTGGAAAATGCTTGCTGATGTCAGCCCACAACTAAAAGCCCATCAGAGACTACAAAAACCATTTTAGAACCAGATAAATTACTCTGGTCCAACACCCAGCAAATTGTTTATTTTATAAAGCCAACAGTCCCGTGGGAAGAGGTAATAGACGAGGCATTCAAAAGAAAGAAACTAGGCTATAGAGAATTAGCAGCTGAGGCAGAACAGCGAGGTTGGAGAACAAAGGTGTGTCTTGTATCAACAACCAAACTACTTAAGGAGTTCTGGATCTGCAATGAAAAATTGCGCCAAACCACAAAAAGCTATATTAGATATAGAAGAAAGAAGAAGCCAATGCCTGTGGTTGAGAATGAAGGACCCTAAATGGGCACAAAAGTAAAGAACACCATGTTGAAAAGCCACAAAAATTGTTTACTGCCAGGAAAAAAGTATAAAAGGTAGGTATCTTCTGCAGAACGTCCTTTGTCAAGCATGCAGGGAAAGATTATCCTCTTTTCAGGTGGTAGAAAGTCCCATACAAGAATAGGTAGAAAGACTCTCTCTCAGAATAAATAACTTTCTTCGTTTCTTAATACCTGGCCGTCCCTGAAGTCAATTCAAAGAGGGGTGGCTCTGAGAGGTCATTGCTCACCGTTAAGCCTTCTGGAGGTGTTGTGGGCTTAAATCAACAAAACATCCGGGGTGGATGGTGCCCATTTGAAAACCCCAATGAAATGCTCTCATACTAAGTCCATTTCAAAATATTGTCTTTCGAAGTGCTCCTCTTGGAGTATGGCATAGTGGACCATATAAAATCCTATCCTGCGGTTTTTGAAGTGTAAGATTTCAAATGAAATGCTGAGGACACATAACAAATGGCGGAAGTACATGCCAATTCCTTACAAGAAAACTCAAAAGAACAATGCCAACTGAACACTACATCTGAATCCACCATTTTACAAGTAAAATCCACCCACCAATCACTGCCAATCACACAAATGTATGTTCTGGTGTCCCTGCTCTCACCTGCGCCGTCTCAACCTGTTGGAGCATCTCCTCAAACTCCTCGTAGTCCTCGTCGTCGGGCTCAGCCCCGGACAAGCGGGCAGCGCGAGCCATGAAGTACGGGGGCAGCTCCCCGATGGCCGTGCCCGCACCCTGGGGGAGACACAGCGACTCAGCGTAACTATGCACAAACCCTTCCTTAGACCAAAGAACACCATGAAAAGAACAGAGTTGCTTTTCGTATCGCAGTGTAGCTACTTAGAAAGTAGCCTTTCGAAGACTTTGTCTACTTACCCACATGCATGCCTCTAGGCGGACCTTGGAGATGATGGACCAGAGGGAAATGCTGCCCTCCACCCCGCCGTCCTCGGGGCAGATGATGTGGTCGGGGTAGGGTGGCTCGGGGAAGTTGGTGGAGCGGCACTCGTATGCCGCTAGGGTGACCGATGCAATGTGAGGGCCCTGAGAAAGATCAACAATGAACTGAGATAAAAAAAAAAAAGTCCACAGAGAACGATAATAACATTAGATCAATCTAGACGAAGGACAAAATCAAAACGCACACGCACGCGAGCTGGCTGACTAGTCTGGTATGTGACACCATTCATCAGTGCAGATGGGCCCAACCACCTGGGCTCATTAACGGTGGGGAACACCTGAGCCCTCAGCATAGGACCTCGTTCATGCCTGCTAGCTGTCGACGTGCCACAATGACAGGAGACGGACAGCACACTATTAGTCAGCGGCAAGCCCAGTGGCTCTCCTGCACAACAGAAGTCTCTTCTTTATCTCCGGTCGCCGCTCACTCACGCACACATTTCACCATGAGACAGTGAGTCAGTGGTGGATAACAAGACAGGACAAAACCTTCTAATGTTAAACTGCAGAGAGCCCCCAGCACTCCTGTGTGACAGACCTCGCTGGCTGAAGAGTGACCTTCTTCAGCAATATTTCCATTTTAACTAAACACCCTCACCCCCTACGGAGAACCAAGTGATCTCATCAGCTCTGCATGTGGCTGTTAAATGCCTTCAGGCTTGGGGTCACTATGAAGGAACACTTGGGGGGGGGGGGGTGGCTCTGTGGTTTCTGGGGGTTTCCAGCTGCCTCACTCTGATAAAGTCTGGGACACCACACTGTGAATAAAACCATTAAAACAGAAACAAGTACCTTTCCATCACGCCAAAAAACCTAAACACCCGTACACTTGTTAAAAAGAAAGAAAAAAAATGACATCCCTTAGTAAAGGCATGGGAGATCAAGAAATGTAATTTCATGGGAGGTGGGTTAAACTTCTATGATTTGGAAAGGGACGACAAGATGCTGAAAGAACAAAGAGCTCTCCTTCTGAGTGGGGAGTTGTGGGGGAAAGGAATGATCCCACACACTCACAACACAGGGACCACACATGGTAAAGACAGCAGCATCGAGATTAGTCCTTAACCAAACCTTTTGTTTATTGCCCCACCCATTCACACTAGCTGCATAGTAACCCGTCTATCTATTTTTCAAATATAAACTATGGTTACTGTGGCTTGATGGTTACTATGGCTATACTTAATGGTTATAATTGACTGAGAGATGTGCACCAATATTGCCCAGCTAACCAACATCTCAAATGTAAAAGTTTAATTTATTGCTTATTTTCTTTCAATATTATTCTGGAGTGGTAACTAAACCTTGAATGAAAGAGTATATAATCATTGTCTATCTTGGTGTAACAATGTGCAAGAATGTGCCTTCACGCCCATATATATTCTGGAATATAACAGGCAGCTGCTGGAAAGCACTAATTACATTTCGTGCATAAGAATACATTCCACAAGAGAGAAGTTTATTCCTAGTTGCAGTTTAAACATTTTGAACGTTGTCTATTGGCGTTTGTTAAACGTGATGAATAGATAAAAAGTCAGTCTCACTTTAGTCAGTCAAAGTAACAGAAAACAATACTGGAAGCTGTTGGCAAACAAGACGGACAAACCATGAAAGGCACATCTGCAGCTGGCTAGGTTAGTGAAAGAAATGCACTGCTAGCCATCACATCAACTTCACGTTATTACTATTATTTCCTGTTATTTGCCAACATCAAACTTTCACAAAAGCAAAAACAACTTTACTTAACTGCTATTATTCCTTGTGACCACCAGCAGGACATATTCATGTCATGCTCTCGTTGAAGATAAAAAAAGCTTATCTTTGCCAGGTTCTTGTTCACATTTTGAACAATTGTGATATGAGGGGAGAACAGGGCTCCAGTTCATGTGCAGGGCCATATGCAACGTGTGCATTGAGTGTATAGGGACAAAAGGCTCTGCTAATAGGGAAGCCAAACCACTGGACACTTGGTCAAGATTAACAGATCTGTAGAGCCTACTGAGGACATTTCAAGATTTTCAGAAAATGTAAATGATTGACAATAGTGTACTGGGCAACGCAAGTTCTTCAAAACAAAGGCCACGTCATTTAGTAAAGTGGGGTGGGGGGGGGGGGGGGGGGTGGCCCATAATGTAAAATGAGACAACAGTCGCCGCGCCTCACCTGGAAAAGCCTCCTCTAGCAATCAGGCCCTCGCTTTTCATTACCAGAAGCACCCCGGGAGAGTACGTTAC
>JAVQJS010131289.1:0-17357 GCA_036024795.1 Galaxias rostratus | reverse complement strand
GATACCTGATTCAATCACACGTGGATGGGGGGTTGGAGGAAGGTGGAGGGGGGGTGGAGCGGAGTAGATACAAAGAAGGAGAGCAATAGAACGGTAAACGGGAAGAGAAGGCACGAGAGATGAAAAAGAGAAATGCATTAGAGCCGTGAAGAGAAGAAACAAAAAGAGAGAAGAGGGAGAGAGAGAGAGAGAGAGAGAGAGAGAGAGAGAGATAGAGAGAGAGAGAGAGAGAGGTAGAAAGATGGAGAGCGAAAGAGAGAGAACGAAAGAGAGAAAAAGATGGTGCGAGAAAGAGAGCGAGACTTAGAAAGAGATCACCAGAGACAGACAGACAGATAGAGTGGACTAGAGATGGTGAGAGAACTAAAGAAAGAGAGAGAAAGAGAGAAAGTGAGAGAGCGAGAGAAAGAGAGAAAGATGGAGATGGATGGCGGAGCGAGAGAGGGAGAGGCGCAGCGCGGGGACACACGACGTTAAATTGAGGAGTGAAAACAAATAAGGGAATCGATGAGGGGAATCAAGCAGCCACCGGCGGAACTTAGGAACCCGGCGTTCCGGAGCCTTAACACACAGTGGCAGCTCATCCACTCCCGTTCCCGCGGCAACTCAGCCCCACACAATGGACTGAAGACTTCACTTCCCATAATCCAAGCAGACGGCTGATGTTTTTTTTTTTTTTTTTTTTTCGTTCTTTACAAAAGAACCCGCATGACATCATGCCGTCTGACACTGCTGGGCTATGGAAAAACTCTACGGAACATTTTTTTGGACCCCCCCTCCCCCATCTTCCCTCTCCTCCTCTCTCCATGCAAGAGTATGGACTGGTTGATATATTTTCTGTCAGACAGGATTTAAAACTCATCTAAACAATATCTGATATAAGCAATTATGAATCGCTAGTCTCAGCGCAAACTACCTTGAAAGTGGAACTAGATTCTCTGCGACCGAGACAAAAACATACGACTTTTCCAACTTTTCTTGGACACAAAGATATAAATAAATCAACATTGATAAACCTCTTCCCTCGCCAAGCAGCTAATAGATAACTAGTTTACCCTGAGCTGAGCACTCCCAGCCAGGCGTCTGTTATCCAACAGCAGGCCAGAATCTCATTACCCACCATTGAGCCGCTGTCAAGGGAGCCAATCACAGCCCAGCAGGGGGGGACTTTCCGGACAACACTTCCTGTTTTCCCTCATGAGCACATTTAATTGGACGATCTGAGGCCGAACCTTGAGTTCCACTTTGGTGGCTTCACCAATCCATGTGGCCGATCAATGGGGCCCCAGGGGCTGCTGGGGAATATGCTAATGAGTGAAGAACGGCCATCGAATTAGAAGCAGTATACTGGCCACCACCGACAAACCCCCACGTTACCGCGGCGACATACTGCAAAAATCCCCTCTCCCCACTTGACGACCAACTAGCAACCCCCCCCCCCCACGTTACCGTGGCGATACACCGCGGAAACCACCGACCAACGAACCAACCCCCCACGTTACCACGGCAACACGCTGTGCAATCTCACCAACTAACAAACTCAACCGCCACCCCCCCCCCCAGCGGAAGTCACAACGAAAGCCGACAGGAAGTAAAGTCGTCACTCCCGCCGTTGCCCTCGACAACGTGCAGAGGGAGACGCACATTGACACCCGGCTTCACTCTGTTGGGTTCATTCTTCTCATTGGCATTCCTCTGCCACAGAGAGTGTGTGTGTGTGTGTGTGTGTGTGTGTGTGTGTGTGTGTGTCTGCCCAGCCTGTCCTTATTGGTTACGTCTGGGTTTTGTGTTTTCGGGTCAATTGATATTTTACATTCTACCATTCCATTGAGTTTTGGAAAATGGCTTTTTTCAGTATTTCTCCTTACAATTCCACCGTAAACCCTTCTTGAATATTAAATGGTGCCCGACCATATCTGCCGGTTCACAGCCTCTGCAGGTGTGAACGCTGACATCCATACAGGGGTTGTTGCGGTAACAGACCAACGTTTCTTACACTATACCCGCTCTCCTGCCAAGATACCAATCGATCTCAGTGGCATCCGCTTACAAGGCTTTGTTTACTGTGGTGAGGGACATGGAGAGGCAGGTGTTTTGGTTGACACTGTCCAAGCAAGATAAGCAGCATGTGAAGCCAGGTGAGGCCAGACACAATATCAAAGAGGGCTAACATAATCAAAATGAAAGAAACACATTTTGTGATTAGATGTATATGTATATTATATACTAAAGTAGGAATGGCATGGTAGTGTGCTGATTGCCAAAGTTCCCATGGGCTATCTGTGTTTCTACATGTGTGTTTGTGTATGTGTGTGTGAGTGTGTGTGTGTGTGTGTGTGGGTGTGTATGTGTGTGTGTGCGTGCGTGCATACGTGCGTGCGTGCGTGTGTGTGTGTGTGTGTGAGCGCCAAGACACTTGCCCTCACAAAGCATAGGCTGTAGGTTACGGTACCTTGGAACCGGATGGTGTTGTTGATGATGTCCAGGACATCTGCAATGGCGTTGTACTCCCCCACCTTCACTTCTCGACCCTCTGTCAGGAACACACACACACACAAACAAAGGGCCCCTTCAGGTACACTGTCCAATGATCTGGCTTTTGACTGCACTCAGATAGCGCAGGACCAACTGGATCCTCGTGTGTCACACAGCCAATGATAGGAGCCGGCCAGCCGGCCCCCTCATGCACATCAAACCAGGGAAATGAGTCCCCCGTCGATACGCTGAACATAGCACAAACAATAAATAAAACGCAAGTGTTGCCTGTCGTCATATACGCCATATACATTGAGTTGCACATTTGGCAGGTACAGTAAGAGGAGCCTGAACAGCGCCATGCTCCGGCCACTAACCTAAAGCTTTGTCTCTCTGGAGGCCCGTAAGGAGACATCCGTCAGCTTTTAGGGACTTCTGTTAAGAGGTGCCGTAAAAGTTCAATGTGTGTAATGGTGGTGCGGTATTGACACGCATTGTCACACAAACCTGACCCATTACTTTCTCTCCCTCTCTATCTCTCTCTCTCACAAAGACAGCCCCCGTTAATAAACATCCAGGAGGTTGATGGGTGTTGGGGTTTGCAACGGAGAACAGGTAGCATGTCCGGTTATGTTTTGGTCTCTCCGTTTCTAAGCCTCTCTCTCTCGCTCTCTCTCTCTCTCTCTCGCTCGCTCGCTCTTTGCTCTCTCTCTCGCTCTCTCTCTCACTTTTGTTATCACTTTTGTGCGACGGACCAATCCGGTCCACTACATCATCATCGTGGATCTGAAAACGTGAACTGATAACATCAAGTTTCCCCACAGCTGGCTGTCGCTGCTCCAATATGTTGCTCCACTGATAAAAGGACGTTGACCCTATCAGCCATTTGGGTTGAAATCTGGCGGCAGCAGCCTACTGCTTTGTGACAGTGCCAGTGTGCCTGTAAGCATACCCAGGCGGTCCGGACAGCACCAGACCCCACCGCCGCTGACCCTTAACCCAGCCTCCAGACTGACATTTCATGCCTGTTTGTTTCATTAGCCACCTAATGAGTGAATTAGGGGACGCTGATCACTTGGAACACACAAGGGGAGACAGGCTGAGGCGACGGAGTCGTTGGTGGTCAGGCTGAACGGGAACATATAGACAGTGGTCACGCCGTGCGGCGATGGAGCTGGACAAAGAGAGCCGGAGGTCGTGCAGAGTGGCGTCGAGGTTGATGGCATGTGTCGCTCAACTGTCACGAACACATCACAAATCGTGCGGGATCTTTTACAGGAGAGGCATTTCTCCTGTGGATCGCTCCTCCCTCTTGACCATCCAGTCCTCCCCACCAAATCCCCCCGTCTCCTGTCCTACCGCGCCCGGCTTCCACAGCCTCCCCGTAGGGCAGACGGGAGGTGATCAGCAGTTAGAGACTGTGCGACGGGGAGACTATCTCTCATCCCCCAGAGAGACCCTGTGGATCTGAACCACAGGCCCTCTGACAGGCAGCGAGGCTGGGATCAGGGCTGAGGACCGACGATATGGTTGAAGCGAGGATCAGCTCCTCTTGAAATATTCAACTGGGTCTATTCCTCCTGTCGCTCCCTGAAAGCCCTGGATTTCTCTTCCTCTCGTTCTCCTCTCCCTTTCGCTCACTCTCCCCGTCTCTCTCATTTCCCTTCACTGTTCTGGTGTCAGAGACTCCGGGGAATCACACAGAGTGAAGGATGAGGGAAAGCTATGAGAGATGGAGGTGGATAGAAAGACAGAAAGAACAAACATACAAACAAGCAAACAAACAAACGAAAGAAAGAAAGAAAGAAAGAAAGACAGAAAGAAAGACAGAAAGACAGAAAGATGAGTAATTAGTCCTTGGTCTTTGGAATGTCCAATGTCAGTAAACCAGAAAACCAAGACTAGTCGGTTATGTTGTTTACAGAAGGTTCCCAACCCCCACTAGTCCTTTTACGTATACCCAATTTGCATAAACATGAGTAATTTATGAATAATATATTTCCTAGCGTTCAGCGGGAGCCATTAATTTGGATATCACCGAGGCACAACAGTTTTATTTTTCTTGGTGCAGTGTTCTCATGAAGCCCTTTAAGCCTGCATTAACACAAATTTGAGGAAAAAACAGGTATGTGCAGATTCAGAATGCTTATCATCATTAGCTTATCTATCTTTTGTGTTGTATCGGTGGTGTCCTAAATATTAGTGTTTGACTTGTGTTTGTCAAAAGGCTATGTCTGCTGAGGTTAAGTGAAACAAGCATATTGCAAGAAGTTACATGTACAGTGGGTTACCATTGCTCGTTCTCTGCCGTGTGAATTGCATAAACATGAAGTACCAATGCATTATTGATGAGATCCTTGTACGTCCATACGTGCGTGTTTTATAGGCATATTTGGTGCACGTGCCTGTCGCAGCACGCAGAGCCTGCTGTAGCATGTTCATGGATCTGCAAGTTTAGTTGAGTCTTTCTGCACAAGGAGACAGACTATGGCCACTGGTATTTTAAATCCAAGTTTATAAATGTAATGTTGATATGTTATGTATTTGATTTAAAGTCAAATCTAATGTTTTGTTAGGTTTTCTCAAATATTATTTGTGTAAGCTAAGTCATGAGAGCACTGTAACCAACATATATTATTAATGAGGTATTTGATAAAAAGATTGATTTAGGAAAGGAAAGAGGGGGAGGCAGAGATCGGAAAAAACAATTTGCAACAAAAAAAAATCTTCAAGGGCCTTTGTACATATTTTTGGTTCTAGACATATTATGAAAACGGCTATGTTGGGGAATCGACTTGTCCTGTTTTGACAAAGGATTAAAGCTTCAGTCACCTGATGGTGTCCTAAGTGCTGGCTCCTTATATGTATGCTGCATTCCTCTGATGCAGGACTCACATGATGTGCTCACACTGCGGTCAAGCTGTTAGCAGACACCCTAGTGGTATGGAGTCAAAGACAGACTACGTAACCTCTTGGAAGTGAATGATGGTAACTAATAGCAACATCGGTGTTCAGGGTTAGAGTTCTTGCTACCCGCTGTGCCCTCATTATGTATCACTATTTCATGTATGTCGGTAAAAGATGGATGGAGGAATAGATTAAGTAAAGTTATCACACCACAATCCTCTTCTGAATGCAAGAGCAAATGGGTGGATGGATTTTGACATCCTATTGGACGGCATTCATTCATTGTCTCTTCCGTCACCCCATCAAAGTGGTCATGAGGGAGGTCAGATTAACCCTTTGACCGGGCACAGGTCTCAAGGTGAAGTGTTGACGGGACATCGGTACGAAGCATAGTGATACACCTACCTCAGCCCTATGCAGATTTATGCACAAATACTGTGTGTATGGCACACGCATGATGATATTAAAAGTCTGTATCTGAATTGTGAGTGTGTGTGTGTGTGTGTATGTGCGTGCATGGGTGCGTACGTGCGGGCGTGGCTGTATGTTATTGTTTGTTTTTGAGATTGTGTGTGTGTGTGTGTGTAACGTCACTCTTCGGATGGCAAACCAGTCTCTCCCCTTCCCCCTCTCCTTCAATCACCCAGCACTCTGCCTGCAGCCCCCTCTCTAATTGAGCTTTGTGTCTACCTTCCCATTCAAATCCAGACACATTTGCATAGGAGCGCTGTGTGCCAGCCAGCTCCCCAGCTGTACAGTATGGTGCTAAATGAGGAACACAGACCCACTTTATGTGACATGCATACTAAGCAGGGGGAACGGCCCTCATCGTCGGCCATGAAAAAAGTCTCACAATGGATAGAGGGGAAAGAAAGATGGCAGACACAAATCTCTGTTAGTTTGCACTTTCTAAAAGGCACCCATTAACTTCCAAGACCAGCTTGTTATTGCCTATATATAACTGGCAAAATGGGTGACATTTCAAAATAATTTAAAACCTTGACCATGATTTTATTTATCCACCTGTGGAAATTTAACTTTGTGTAAAATCCACCTGACCTTGGCTTTCCTGCACCAAAAACCATTTAATCACTGATCATTTCCAGCTAATAATAAAAATGCATACATGTATAATGCATTTTGCATACGTTTTGCATACATAATGCATACGGTATGTGTATGTGCTATGCTTAACAATATGGACTGTATATGATTAAAAATCCTTTTGATTATGGTGTGAACATCTTTTGACCATTATGTTTTTTTGGGCAGTTTGTTGCATTGGACATTTTGTCACATGTGCTTGTATAAAGGCAGGTGTTGAAATAGGGAGAATTGATAGATAAGTGTCCAGGTGTCCACCGAACACAGGTCCATCTATATGTCCCTTTATATCAATGTCTTCACCTCTTCAAAATAGCCAGTGCATTTCAGTGAAACAGACACGAAATGTGTGTCTTATGAAATTATATTTGCAATATAAATAAATAAGATTACCGTTTATGGTTAACACATTGTGTTTGTGCAGGTTATTATCTTGTTATTTAAAATATTTAAACTCCCAGAGCTTACACATTTACCCATAGAAAATACAAAGACAGTTGGCAATAGGCATACTTTTAGGCATCTGGCTAAAATATTTAGTCAATTTCTGAATATAACGGCGGAATTTAGCTGTTTGAAAAAGTGTGTCAGAAGAAGCATTAGACTCCTTTTATAGACATTAGTGCTAAAACAAATCATGTCCAATCAATGTTTTTATGCAATCAAAAATTTTAAATGGATAAAACCAAGGCCTACAATACAAAAAGATTTTAGTTATATTTTGTTTGTACCTTTTTCTTTCTTTTACTGCTGCAACGGTTGAGTGAAAGCGTAAAGCTGAGTGTTGGCAGGCTGATATGTTCCCTCTATAATCACTGGCACCCTCCCCTCTCTTGTTCTCCTAATTGCTGCCATCACGTTTGTTAAGAGAGCCTTCTCATAACCATGGCGGTTCCCTGCTGAAACCTTCACAAAGCATGTCGCGTGGAACAGCCATTAAAGTCCTAGTCCAGATTTCCTCTGACAAATCTGATGCTTAAAGTACACTCTAAGTATTATTATTTTGGGGGTAATCTGTAATGGATTTTTTTTATGCAGCTAAAATGGGGTTTCAACTTGAT
Source organism: Galaxias rostratus (assembly GCA_036024795.1). NCBI lineage: Eukaryota > Metazoa > Chordata > Actinopteri > Galaxiiformes > Galaxiidae > Galaxias > Galaxias rostratus. Next base: position 9,810 of record JAVQJS010131289.1, on the reverse strand, counting down.
CACACGATGCTCCTTTGTTGGTTTGACTTTACAAGTTAAATTGGCTGAATGTAAAAATCAGATTAAGCAAATGAATAGACTTTATCTCAGCTATTGCCTTTGGATAGGGGGGGGGTGCGTTTCTCACCAACTGCATTACCTATCAACTTCAGTAGATGGGGCCATAACATTACTTTGAGGAACAGCCAAGCTGTTCAAATGTACATGAACGGTTTTAGAATTTTTTCTCTTAAGAGAGATTAATTAATTACATTGTACTGTCTTTGGAATGCAGGTTTTCAAGTAGAAATTAAATGTCTATGTGATAATATAGAAATGTTACAAAATTTTCACAAACTTAAAAGAAAACAAAATAGCATTTATCTGTCTGTCTTTATAAGGCAATATAACATCCAGCAACCATCTTTTGAACCCCTTCCCCCATCTAATTATAAAAAAGCATACTTTAATATTTCAAATGACTCACCTTTAACTCCCCCATTTGGGAGGACCAATCATTGTGTGTGTCATTAGCTCAGAGGATTGTTTTAGCATGCCACGCTCATGCAAGGCTTCCTGCTAGGTATTGATTGTGGGTACAGAACTGGAGGCATCAGGAAATGTGGGTTTACATTTGTGTGTGATTTTTGTTGCCTTGTATTTGCATGTGTGTCAGTGAATGTGTGTGTGTGTGTTTGTGCGTGTGTGTGTGTGTGTGTGTGTGTGTGTGTGTGTGTGTGTGTGTGTGTGAAAGAGAGAAGAGAACACTATGCCAGCGATTTAGAGAGCTCTAATTAAACAGAACTGTTCAGAAAAGAGGGGTTTGTTCTCATCTACTCTCTTCCTTTCTATTCTTTTTTTTTGCTAGTGTTCAAGATTACTGAAATTAACATTTGAATTGGATTATTGTAGTTTGTATATGTGTGTGTGTGTGTGTGTGTATGTGTGTATGTGTGTGTGTGCGTTTTCTGATTCGTATGATCTGTCCATTTAATTCAACATTTAAAAATTTTTTATCAGGAAATAAATAAACAGCATGGGGCCCCTTTCTATTTATAATATGCCTTTTAAAATAAAATGACAGAATATGAAATACGTTTAATTACGAAAAGCCTTCCACCGTAATGCGGTAACATGTACACATGAAAAAACTGTGTAAACATTCATTAAATTTCTCTTGTAGAAACAAACTCAAGCAGTTCATTATATGAATTCTGTCTTAATTCAATATCTTGATGCGTATTTGTACATTACCTTGGTGCACATTTAGAGCAATCTTTCTTGCGTAAAATACATTTCCAAAACAAAAAATTTGATTTATGAAGAATCTTAGCATTTTACTGTGAGTATAATTATGCCACAATACTGAGACTTAAAGGAGCAGTGAGAATGTTGTGTCTATTTGTCCATAAATACAGTAGATTAACAGGAAAAGGATTGTCTACTAAATATCTACTGCCCAGATGAAACTTTCCCATGATTTTCATAATCAGTTCTGGATGTGTGAAATCTGAAGGACTCATGTCATTGTTATGCAAACAGATTTTTTTTGCATGTTAATCCTTTTACGAGGGCACATTAGCTAGCTGTATGACGGCATGAGTAATTGTTTGTGTGTAAAGAGGTTGCTGGCAGATGTTTGTGTATGCGTGTGTGAATCAGTGTGTGTGTGTGAATGTGTTTCACAGTGTATGTGTGTATTTCTCTCTCTTTATAAGAAAGAATGAGACGATGCGATTGTGTCTAGAGAGAGATTCCTAAAGAATCCATCAATATTACATTGCTTTGTTTGACGGATGTTTGACACAATATTCATGTTTCTCTAACAAATTCCACTGTCATATTTTTCCTTTTGTCAGTCATCTTGCAAGCGGCAAATCCTGACAATTATCCCACAGAAAGTTCTGATCAAAAACCCCTTATTCTGTCTGCTGCTCAGCTCCATCACATCCGTTTTCTCTTTCTATTCTCTCCCACATCCCATTATTTGACTTAGCGTTCCCGTATTACCTCACTCATCAGTGGAAATGACACAGTTACATTTACAAAACGATAATATCATCTATATTTGATTTTTTTCTTCTTCATGTTTATTTGTGTGTATTGCATTCTGCGTGGAAACTGTGTAGAGATCTGGCTTCCCTTAGCCAAGGTCTCGGTAATGAAATCGTCGTTTCACCATTTCAACAGAAGAGGGCAATATGCAATGGTTTCAGGCGAACAGATCCTGCGTTTGACTGGAATGCGGGACACAATGGACACAATCAATCTGCATTTACATAAAATATCCTAAAATGGCTCTGCATTCACACTGTGATTATAAGCTGCAGACGCTTGGATTTGATACATTAGAGTGATATGGAAAACTTACTGTATGATTGAGTCATCCCTGTACAATCCCCTCGGAGGGAATGATTCCTCTGATGGTTTCTTTAGAAGAGACACCCTGTCCTTCTGTCACTGTGGACACAAATCACTGCAAGTGTGTATAATGATGTGTATAATAATCTGCAGTGTTACTACTTTCGTGAAAATGATGCCCTTTCAGTCATCGTCACATCAAAAAGCTTTTCATCTGTAAAATCTATATGCTCCTTACACAACTGCCTTTCAATAGTCACAATCCAATTTATTTTTTGCACCAGGGTCAAAATATCAACCACAATTGGCCATATATAATTTTATGGAATATTGAAATTAGACAATGTTTGATTTAAAAAAAAAATCACAGTGTTAAATAAAAACCAAATAAGGGGGGTCAGTATGGATGCGAGAGTAAGCGTCCCCGGACTGCCTTTCTGTCTAAGGTATAGCAGCTCTGAGCTGCAGCCCAAGTGTTTTGCACATCCCACGCCATTATCTCCAAAGGGTTAGGGTAGCATCACACCCACACCCACATCGTTCACCATCATCTTTCTCTCTGTCTCTCTCATTCTCTCTTTCTTTTAATCCCTCACACACTCACATTCACACACACACATACACATATGCCCACGCACACACACGCACACGATTTTCATATTTAACGCACACACATATACGGTATCAGGAACATATTTAGACACAGGCATCCGCCTATGTGCACCTTGCAGCCTCCTTGACATTGTGACCATTTCCCCTTGACCACTTTTCCTCCCACCACCGCAGTGAGTCTCTACCTGACGCTGCTCCGCTCCGTAACAGCTAGGATGACTCACACATGCAGTCATGGTCCCTCTAAGTAACTTTTCAGAGCCTGACTTCTCAACGCGCCTTCTTTTGTTACCGCACTAAGATCTATTCATTTAGAGTTAAGTGTTAAAACAGGCACATTTTTCATGGGAATTTAACAATGGAAAGACCCATGTGCACAAGAAGCGTGTGAGATTTGAAGTCCACTGCATTGAGGCTGATATGCAACCCCCCAAAGAAACACACACACAAACACACACACACACCCCAGCCCCCCTCGCCACCCCCTCCCACCAGCCAGCTCTGGTCCCAGCAACGGCACCCACCAGCCTGTCCACAAAACCCTACGGACAGGAGCAGCAGCAGGGCCACACTGTCACACTCCGACCCCTGCTGACAGCCACGGGGCCCAGAGGGCACCTGGAGCTGTGGGGACCTCTAAAGCACACATCACTGTGAAGGGGCCTCACACTCGCACCGTCCACAACCCGTTAATGCGCCCTGGCGCACCGATCCGAGCCGATCCGGGTGGCCTGACATGCCTAAGCCGCGGTGTTGTCGGAGCCCGCCTCGGAACTAAAAGAGTGGTTGTTAGCAAAAGGTGCCTAACCTAATTTGACTGGCTAAGTGACTTTGAGTATGCCTCTCTAATAAGTTCCAAACATGGTGGCAGAGGGTGCTTGTGTATGCAGAGAGATGGACCACAGCCAAGCCTCCTATTAGGAGCTTGTTGCTGGTGCAGCCAAGAGAGCCAAGGGGTTTAGCGCTGAAGTAAACAGGCAACGTTAACATTTGAATCTCCTTGAACGATACAAGAGCTTATCATTTGCGATGATAAAACAATGTGACCAAATGCGCTGGACTGAGGCCCAATATTTAGCTGGAGGTCTGGCTCATTCAACAGACATGGCAGTATCTTCATGCATGGGAAAGGCTTGACGTCTCATTGGTTGGCTGTTCATTTCGACCCCCCAACTCAAAACACCTTCACTCTCGCTTTTTCTTCTCCTGAAATAGTTCACCTGGCCCATACAGTGGCTAATTTTGCCTTTGAGAAATGCTTTTGATGAGGGACGCCGGGTGTCTGAGGTGTTTGCCGGGGGTGAGGGTAAGTGTGTCAGGAGCGGTGGGATGCAATGCACAGGAGCGTTGATTGGGCCTAGGTGGGCGGCCGTGGATCTAGAGAGAAAAGCCTCGGCCATTAGGCTGGCAATTTATACCTATGAATACGAAGTGCCAAGCGATAGGTTTCCACTCACGCTTCTCTCCCCGCCATTACGGCTTTTGTAGGGAAACAGGGCCCCGTTCCTTTGTATGTAAAGGATGCCATCGCCACTTGCCTGTCCTCAAATAGCATTAATCAGTCGGCCTCAAAGACGGAAGCTCTCCGAGGAACAGTCGCTCACCTTACGACGTGTAGGTGCACATGAAAGCCGGCGAGGGGCTTTTGGGGGGAAAAGTAGAGAAGCATCTGTGGGAGCCATGGGGGGAAAGAAGAATCCCCCACCCTCATTAAAGATCAACCGCTCCGAGCTCGCCTAATGAGCCCTCCTCCATGAAAGCAAACAAACAAACAAGCACTCACCGAGAGGTAGGCAGGAGACAGGCCTGGCAGTGCAGGGCGATAGCAGGCCCTGAACAGCACTCTGACAGACCGTCAGTCCTGTCAGCGGGGCCTCCGACTGGTGTTGCGTTCTTTGTGTGTGTGAGTGTGTGTGTGAGGGTGGGGGGATCAAAGGTCACAGGTGGTCTCAGGGGAGAAGGAGGGATGGCCAGGCACGCCAAGCCTCTCTTCAGCGTCTCCTCGGTGCTGCTGTTCTGTGTGGTGTTTCCGTGGCCTCCCATCGGCAGGGGGTCCTCGCTCCTGAAGAGCCGCCTCCTACTGGGCCTCTAATCCTGTCTTAGAGAACCAGGAGGACGGCCGTCTCCTGCTCCTCAGCTGACCTTTGGGTCCTCCCAGTACGTGAAGGGATTAGCCGAACAGGCCTACAGGACCCCCTCCCCGCCCCGAACCTCCCGCGAGCGATGCGGCAGGGAGCTGACCTGCTGACCCTTCGCCCGGCGAGGCCAGGTGGAGCTGTGGTGGGTGGCTACCAGGCCCCTCCCCGGGCCCCCTCTGTTCCCCTCCAAAAGAGGTGCCCTGACAGGCGCCAGGTAAGACAGGTCACTCAGTGTGTGGGAACCCCCGTGGCAGGACACAAAAAAGAGCCAGAGTATCACCTGCCACTCTTCAGATCAAATGAGGGCTTAGATGGGGGCTCCCCTCTTGTACAATCTCTCTCCATGAATACTCAGGAAGGCCAGGGTCTACAGTACCGGGGCCTCCCTCTGGCTACGGCCTCCTACACACACACCCCCCCATACCCCGTCGAGCACTAACGCCTCATACTTTAGCCTGGGTCCCCTCGCGGCAGCCATCAAGTTCTTAATTCCTCCTCTCAGCCATCGACTAAGTACTAGTGCGCATAATGGACCTCTAATCAACCCCACGGCCACCGGGCCCCCTTTCACCCGGTCCGCTCTCACGTTAAGCTGCCACGTTGAGCAGGTAGGAGCAAGCTGCAATGAGAATGCAAATGAGGCCGCGTCTACGGGGTTAATCTGTGCGTATGCATTCAGGTGCACTTGATCCACTTCATATCCCAGAGGCTAGCTTTTAGTTGAGGTTACAGAAAATACGATTCGGTGGAAATGTTATGATATTTGAATTTGGAGTTACAAAAGCATTCAGCGTTTATTTTGATTTTCTGGTTAAGTTGCATGTTGGGTTGTGCTACTTGAGGGTTCCCCCTTCCAAACAACCTCATCACCCAGGGTTGTGTGACAGGGTAAGTGGGGGGTGTTGCAGCCTAGGTACCCCAGCACAATATCCCCTGTCACTCAGACCCCATCCTGGGGGTGGTGAAGGGCGAGGGAGGGAGATGTGGGGCGGCCACTAGCCCTTAGGGTCCCCGCGATTGGTCTTAATCCGCCAGCTAATAAGTTCAGAGCGGGGCCATATGCTCTGGTGTTGGGTGTGGGGAGGGGAGTGTTGCCCCATGCTACTTACACCAGGCCGGGGCTTTCTCAGGTAGCGGCCCCCCACCGCCTGGCTCTTTGTACTGGGGGCTCAGCCCTCTCCACACTGTGAATGAGCCGAATTGATTAAACCATACCGTATAATTGTCAGTAAATCCTACCGAATCATTTCCCATCCATTTGAAAAGCACAATACTCGTTTCTCTTTTTCTCCCATTCTCTCCTTCTCCTCCCCTCGTTCTCCTCCTTCTTTCCCCCCCATCCCCCCCCGCCCTCTCACTGCGCCAGGTTTGTCTCTGCGACCCTAGCTCTCTATTCGCCCGGCTAGAGCCAAGTCAGAGGGAGGAGGACGGAGACCAGGAAAAGGCGGAGGGAGGACAAACCAGAGGGGAGGGGAGCGAGCGGATCTGGCTCTTGTCCGTGCTCGGCTGGTGAGCTGGCTGTGGATGAAAGCGGGCGGCGGGGGGAAATGTTTTAATCTGTGACTCTGGCGAGGGAGTGGAACGCTGGCCTTGACTGGTACCTGACTGGGCACAGTGAGTGGTAGGGTGTGGCCTGTGCCAGGCTTCGTCTGGAGGAGGAGGGGCAAGGCAGCTTAAAGACGGAAAAGGAATATGGTATAATTTAATGGAAATGTCCTTGGGAGCTGTGGTTGATATACGTTTTTGATGTATGTGGGGCTCACAGTTTTATTTTTGGTGCATGATTACTGATCTGTCTATTAGTGGTTCACTTTTACTCTGTAACATTAGCAGGACAAAATTATAGAAAATGTAAGAATTGGTAGAGTATGTATTTTATTATGTGCAGCCTAGCATTATCCCCACGTCCATCAATGTAGACCATTCTCAGTGGTTTGGCCACTGACTAAACCTTTGTCTCTCCCAATCAATCTGCCATTATTAGTCCATGTTCAACACCCTCTTATTGATCTAGGGGGTCCCTTGACGAAAGACCCAGACCCCTTGACCTCAGTCATTTAACCCTTGACCCCAACTACTGGGTGAAAGGAGCACTGGATTGGAGGATCCATATGATTTCAATTGGCCTATTGCTCCTCAAATGCTAGCTTCAATCTCCCCATTATCCAATGGCTCCCTCCTGTGATCCTTTTCAGCTCCACGTTTATTCATCAACGTTCGTGATAACGGTTTTACAATCTAATTTGTAGCTTACCCCAAGTTACCCTTTTACCTTGGGTACGCGCAGCCCATGATTTCACTGTTCTCTGATCCAAGTAGACTTCATAAGAAGGCTCCCATGGAAACAGTCAAAGCATCTGCGTTACAGAAGCGATCACACAACCTGACATTTACCATTATCTATCCTTGTTTTTTAGGTGGAGTTAACGTGTAGCTGTCGAGGTGAAGTTGAGCATTCAGATACTTTGTAACTAGTGATGATGAGCATTTCAAATGAACATTTGAACGTTTTCAAAAAGTCGTTTTTTATGACAACCACACAGGGGCCATAAAAATAACATCGGCGGTTAAGCAAACATGACTTCAAAACCTTTTTTACTGTTAAAGCTCATGGTTTCAGAAAATGATTTGAAATGGTCTCCCCTTGATGCACTGCAAAAGTAGCCTGGATTTAATTAGGTCATTATGAGCTAAAATGCCTGTGCATGTCAGTGATCGTACTCTAGCTCCCCATTTGTATTATTTTAATAGCCATGTTTACATTTAGTTGATCAACGTTGTGCACAATGGCTGTTAAATTATTTGGCCCATCCTTCTTTGTTATAGAAAAATAATAACCAGCGCTAATTAGGTTACGCAGCCTAACTGCTATCTAGCTGCAGTAGCTTTCCCTATCATTGCCTAAGCTGACATCCTTGTGCCTTTTAGCACTGCACTCAAATGGATGTTCTTGCTTGACGTTTAACGATAACATAAAATGTATATGCTTAGAAATCCAACACAAGTTTCCTTTCTATTGAAATATACACGACAGTCATCAAGTGCTAAAGTTTTGTTATCGTCACTTTATGTTGGGAAATGTAATAACTTAATTAGTCGCGTTTGAATTTGAATTTATTAAATAAATAGTTATGTGGATGCATAAGGTTGAATTATTATTTCCATGTTAAATCTTGTCAGTTTATTCTTTGCCGATAACCCTTTATTGCCATGAGGATCTCTTAACCTTGAGATGGAAACGGGAAGCAAAGACCTCAAAGGCAGTTCCTCTAAGGAGTTAATTATCTTCTTAAACATGCCATCAAATGATGGTCAATGTTAATTTTCTCCTTTTTTCTGCTTGAATACCTTTGCTACATTAAGTAAATCAATTAGTGTTCTCTAGTATTGCATTGAAATGGAGCAACTGTCTATTAACTTTAGCCAAGGACATAAAATGTTTAAAATTGATAGCATTGCAGTCTACTGATGGCACATAAAAAGTAAAGCCAACAGTGAAAAAGAATGGAATAGCCATGAAAATTTGATCTTGAATCTCTTAGTTTGTTTGTATATATTCAGTTCCTTCAGCAATTGAGGTATCAAGGAATTTTTGGTCTGTACTACAAATCATCATTCCACCCTTTATTCATGACCACAGTCCAAAGCACGGCCTTGACCGTGTTCACTAACTGGCCCTGTAGTCTATAACTGAGTCTCCTGGGAAAGAGGTCAGAGTGGAGGGTGCACGACCTTTGACCCCCAGCAACCACAGTGACCAGAATCTAGACATGCTGTTGTCCAGACGAGGTCACAAATAGAACATTGTATTGAACCTTGAGCAAATAGATTAGGCCTAACCAAATGGCCGAGTTCCGTGCTGCCTGGCGTTACATTGTTTGACCTTTGAACCTAGAAAGCAAATTCAAGCCTGATTTTAGTGTTGGAGGGAATTTATTACAGCTTGACCACATGAGGAAATAAGGGTTAAATCTTTTTTAATTATACAATAGTGAACAGCTGTAACAGTTGAATAACACAGCTGAGTAAGCAAGTCATTACTGACGCACTACAAGCCTTGGGGCTTTTGGCAGTGTTGGTAGGTGTTGGTAAGATTTAATGCTTTTTACAGTGAATTGTAAATATGCATGAGTTATTTTTTGCAAGTGAGTTGCTGCAGTTCCAGAATGTGATTGTTACACAACATGAGTGTGCTATTGTCCTACTGCAAAAACATGAGCAATTTAACAAATAATTAGTCTATCATAGCTCATAAAGGATTATCATTTATTTCATTTATTTTTGAAGGCTAACTTACTGAGACTGAGTCTCTTTTCAGTAGTGCCCTGTTCACAAGGCACAAAACAAAACAAAACATAACAAAGAAAGCTCAAAGAAAACATTTGAAATTCGAAAAAATACAAAACTGCTATGTGTATATTGTAGTTGTTGAAAAGTATTTAACAGTCAAGCCCCAGGTGGTCATTTTCAAAACACTGAACTGTAAATGTTGTCACACTGTAAATAGGATAGCTAATTAGAATGGCGAGATGCTACTCTTTTGCAAGCACACTGTTTTGTACATGTTCAACTCTTTTAATAGTGTTTAGTACAGTGTGTCTTACATGTTTAAGCTCAAGTACGGGCCCCCGGGGGGGGGGGGGGGGGGCGGGGGGCCGGGGCGGCGGGGGGGCGGCCGCCCGTGGGGGACCGGGGCGCTCCCCGCAGCCCGGCCCCGGCC
>JAVQJS010131284.1:0-11780 GCA_036024795.1 Galaxias rostratus | reverse complement strand
CAGCGGAGGAAGACAGTGATGAAGTGGTGGAGGATGGACGGAGGGAGGAGAGGAGGAGAGGAGGAATAATGGATGAGGACAATAGAAGTGCATTAGTGTAGGAGGCGGGCGGCGTGTGTGTGTGTGTGTGTGTGTGTGTGTGTGTGTGTGTGTGTGTGTGTGTGTGTGTGTGTGTGTGTGTGAGAGTGTGTGTGTGTGTGTGTGTGTGTGTGGGGACAAGCCGGAGTGCGGAGAGTGGAGGGGATCAGCAGGGCCACGCATTAGAGCCACCCCATCCTTTTTTTGTCGTGTTAACACAGTGGTGGCATTACGTGCACCGAGCCGGCGTCCTCACGGCCTTCCCATCCCCTTCCCCTTCCATTAACTTTCCAAAGGCAAAACACTACTACACTGACACTCGCGCCGGGAGAGACGTTCAAATATGCCAGTCAAAACATCTCCCCTGGTCGCGCCAAAGCAGATTCCTTTACACAAGGTTGTCTAAGTTAGGCGCTCAAAAGGTATCGCTGAAGTTACCGCACGTTCACAGAGCGAAACAACTATAAACAAGTGGGGGGAAAAAACCAAAGGCAAGGACTGTCACTCACGTCTCCCTTCCCGTTTGAACCTGGGGAACAATGCGCAGAGCGGCCACCCTCCGCCCTTACCCCGGGCCCTCCTGTCACACGGAGAGGGGACTATAAACTACCTGTCAGGCGGCGTCTTTGCGTGGGAGTTCATATCAGAGGCGAAAACAAAGGAGGTCACGGGGCATCACTCTTCAATTATTCATGTCCCGCCCCCCCCCACCCAGCCTTCCTCCCCACCCAACTCTTCCCGCTGCCACGTTTGTACCGCTGAAACGTGACAAGGGCATCTGTCGCCCTCCAATCCCACTTTGGGGGGCGGGGGTGGTAAACACGGAGAGAAGCACCTTTCAGATATTGATAGTTTGCCGTGATTGGCGACCCAAGTTTATGTTTGCTTTGATAATTTGGGAAGTTGTAAGTGCCTATTTGCACTTTCGGAATGTAAGTGCATCATGAAATTTTAACTGCATCCTCTTCCTCCCTTTGCTCATTGTTGCATAATTGAACAATGTCGACCCCCTCGTCCTAAATTTTCAGCTGCCTGAAAAACGGAGAAGCTAGTTTGAGGAACTGAGTCGCCTCATTTTCTGACGCCGTCTTGTTTGCCTTGAACAGAAGCAGCTGTCGGCGCTGGGGTTGACGGACGCCTGGGACCAGAAGAAGGCCGATTTCTCTGGGGTGTCCGCAAAGAGCCAGGGCAAGCTCCATCTGGGGGGCGTGCTACACTGGGCTTCCCTGGAGCTGGGCCGGGAGGCCGGGAAAGGAGCGTCGGAGCTGGATGACAAGGTGGTGGACAAGGCCAACATCAAGCTGTTCTACGGGGACCACCCCTTCATCATCCTGGTGAGGGACAACCCCACAGGGGCCCTGCTGATGATGGGGGCCCTGGACCAGGCCGAGGGAGAGACTCTTCATGACGAGCTGTAGGCCCAATGGACTCTCCCCCTCACACTCACTCTCACACACAACCAACACACAGCCTCTGTCTCTATGAATTTGTATAAATGTATTGTGTGCGGTAAATGCCAAATATGGGAAAATGATAATATGATTAATAAAAACAAGGGGCTATATACATGTTCACGCTATGTGGGAGTATTGCTCAGTGATTTGTAAGCTGTGACTGGCCCAACAAAAGACGGACGAAGCCATCGACTGGGACACGCTATCGCATCAGACGCTACTGTCTCACCCGCTCACCCTGACAGCCCCGGAGTCCCACTCACCCGCTGCCACTCACCAACGGGGAACGCAAGGCACACATTACCATAGCTGACAGAAATGTTGAGACGCTAACATGGAAGGACTGACACCAACACACACACACACACACACACACACACACACATACACACATACACACATACACACACACACACACACACACACACACACACACACACACAGTCATCAAATAGCACAGGACTGACACCTGCTGTGAGGGAGGATCGACACGGGACAAACCAGCTAGATGACTCAGACACGATTCAACAACAACAACAACGACAACAACATCACCGCAGCGGCAGCGGCAGCGGCAAAGTCAACACCACCACCACATCGCTCTGTTCCCCTCTGACGGTCGTGCTGAGTCCTGGCTGTCAGTCATGCTGACTGACAGGGAGGGAGGTTAACAGTAGGTGGCAGCGGACAAACCAAAGGGGATGGGGGGGATCTCCGCTGCCTCCTGTCGGGCCGGAGAGATGGCAGGGCGCGGCTGCCGTCCCCCAGGGCGCCGTCACGGGAAGAGTGATAGCCGGGCCCAGCGCTTATTGATGGGCCTGCTTAATGCAAAATGGACCTTTAATGAGTGCGGGAGGCTTGTCAACAACACGGAGGGGGACGGGGAGCTGTTTAATCTCTTAATACCCCCGGGATCAATGAGACCCTGGCCTCGGCAACCCGTCAGACGCCCCGACGTTGTAACCAATTACATCCACTGACATTAACAGGCTTGATTTTTATGATTATGACGGCTATCAAAACGGTGTTATTGATTTGGGGCTTGGCTTTTTTAATGTGGCGCGATGGCAAAGGAGCAAGTGTAGCATGAATGGAGCGTGCGACCCAGCCAGGACTTCCATTGACTGATGCATTAAAAGACCGGCGCTCAGCACTTTTGCACATGAATAATGCTTAGTGGGAATATGGGATTCATTTTACAGTTCTGGTTAAAGAGCAACTCTGTCGTGATCAAATAAAGCTTCGGTCTTGTGTAACCGCCTCACAATTTACTGTTGTGAATACCAACAGCCACTGATCAGTCGAAACAACAAAAATGTCCATAGCCTTCCATTGTCTTGACAATATCAATATAATAGGCCTAGGCAGTCATCTATTTTTTAGGACCTTCCCACACAGAAATATATTTATTGGCAAGTGCCATGCCTCTGAGGGGGTATCAGGGTAGATTTACAGCCCTGTCTCATGACAACATATTGAGTTTTGGGTCAGGACAAATGACCGACTTGTGGGGCCTAGAAAACTTCTGCACGCTCATGACCATCTGACCCTGTCCCCCGAACGCCTCCCAGTGAGCTTCCACGAGGCTACACAACAAGTCAGATGGATTCGGCACTGTTTTTTCCTGGCAGATAAATTATTGAGAAATAAAATCAAAAACGGAAAGGAAAGAATTGCTCCTCGCTATTAATCTTAAAAAAAGAATAAGTGGCTGTGCGTCTGCAATGTTTTATTCAAACGCTGGAGACTTCTCTTTTACTGTCTGATTCCAAAGGTTTTTTTTTTTGTGCTTTGCTGGTCACACACCCACACACACATATTCCAGAACCCCTGACAATATTACAGAAAGATACTACCAGTGTTTAGATGCAAGAAGAGGTAAGGGAGAGATGTAACTTTTTGGGGCTGAAGATGTACCTACATCTGCCCTGTTATAGAACATGTAGAGTGCTTCCCATATACATAGTGGCCCACACGAAAGGCCAAATATTCCTTAATGTGAGGAAGTGGTAGTACATGCTTCTTATTCTGTATGCTTAACTGGTCTACAAGGCAACTTACACAAATGATGGCTCTATTGAGTGGTATTGTCGCTGTGTGTAATGTATGTGTTATTGTTGTCTTGTATAAGCTGAACAAGCACAGTCCATCTTTCCAGGGCAGTACTGTGTAATCTTACTCCTTTACGAAGTGGACACAGTTTAAACCTCGGAGTGCCAATGAGGGATGCTGATGGGCCCAGGGCCGTCAGCTGTGATCACGTCAGGCCTTCCGGAACGCCCTCTGGCATCAGCAGCTTCCTGCTGACTCACCTTCACCTCCTTTTCAGGTAAACAGGCCTGATGTGCTACTCTGTACAGTGTACACCCATCCAAACTACTAGACAAACAAAAACCAGACTGAAACATCTATCTCAATACAACACAATTAGGTATTTGAAAAGATGGTATATTGAAATGCCGATTCAATGTAATGCTTTTGTTTACTTCTGTGGTTGATGCCACATAGGGCTGTGCCCTCTATTTTTTGGTGATCTGTATTTTCTGTTTATACTCTTACAGTGGCCGCAGGATTAAGGACAAATGCTTTTTTTTACACTACCAGACTGCTATTGTGTCCAGGTAATTGAGTTGAAATGCATTATAAGCTTGGAGTGAAAGTGTGACATTATCACTAAAAGCACAGCCCACGTACATAAAGGGTTTGAAGTTTAATCTCTGTTTTTAAATAAGAAAAAAATAAACATGAAAACCTCTTATTATCTATGTCGGATTTGGGTTACATCTCTGAACTGTGCAAAATCCTGAAGCTACAAAGAGGGTGGGCGAGAGCACTCTGTGAGTGAAGCGTCATTACAACCACCACAGTACTTACCCTTAGAGTTACAAGGCAAGTGGCTCTGATCCTCAAGGGTCAACGGGCTGATAGGAATCTACAGGTGGCCCTCCATTTTCACCATGTTCTCTTTAAAAGCTTTAGATGGGAAAAGAAGGAGAGACAGAACCAGACAGACATGTTACACGTGGAAAATAAAGATGTGCAAGCACATACTGGGAGTTTGTTGACGTTTTAAATTGACTCAGTCAACAGTAGTTGCAAATAATTTATTCATGCAGATGGACCTGCTAGGGAATGATTAAAAATAACATTACATTAAATTACCTTTTTGATATCGGCCGACAGACATACTGCGTTTTATATCAGCTCAATAATTTTCACAACTGCAAGAGCAATGTGACAAGTTTAAATGCAACACTGTAACAACAACCCCATACAAGTTACATTTAAAGACGCTAAGCTGCTGTTGAAGTATAGTAGGCTAGTAATAATTGCCTAGGCCAAAATGGAAGGCTAATATTACTAACATTTTATAAAAAAATCCTGTTTCTGTGTTAATGTACAAAAACTTGTCTAAAGATTTTGGTTTTTAATCATTTTGAGGGCAGCAGCTCACCGTTGCTGAATTGTTGAAATTAAATACTTTCTGTCACAAATGAAATGACAGTTGGCGGACTGTGTTCTGTAAATCATCCCACGCGCAATGCACGCAGACGCACTCCAACAATGGTGGCACGCGAGTCAACATGTATTGATTCATTTGATGTTGTAGAGATGATCATTAATTTGCCCTGTTTTAGGTAAACAATTTGATAGCTGTAGCAGACACATTTTTGCAGCAGAGAATCGGGTATTTAATTTGACATTGTTTTACCCGCTTTGCTTAGTATAACTCTGTATAACATATAGATTGAACTATTTTTATATAAGACTGTATATCTTTGTTAGGTTTGTTCTCTGCTCTACCTCTGTAATTAAAGCCAAATACGGAACGAAAGACTATAAAGCCATGGCAAGCCAATGTTCATGTGCTGCGCCTGTGCTTCCTCTGGTTAGCACCCCCATGTACCGTTTCCTTGGAGACGAGTCTACAATGCTCAACGCAGCACCACAGCACGAGAGTGTGAAGTGAAAAGTAAACTGAAAAAGTCCTCTAAAATTGCGCTTCCAGCACATTTGAAAAAGTTATTTCAGCAAACCTTGAAAAATCCTGTTTTTCGTCTGTCGCTAGGCCTACACCCGGGTCAATTATTGAGGACCTGGCGTATTTATTAGTTGTTACCTGACGAGATACGTGTAGGTGGGTAAGTAATGTAACACTTGGTAGCCACCGTAGATGATAGGTTAGCAGTTGGCTAACTGAACTATCGAGGATAGTTTTAACTACGTTAGATTAACGTGCGTTTACGATAGCACAGAATTCACATTTATCAAAGCTAACGTTGGCTTACAAGTATCGTTTGCCCAATGTCAGCTAGATTCTGTTGCTAAGATATTAAGATAGCCAAACACATTGTCAACATAGCCACTTTGCATTGACTGTCTGAGCTCAAGTTAAGTTAGTGAACGTTAGAATTCGCCACTGGGCAACTCACTTCAACGCCTTGGACTAACCAACAATTTCCTACTTAATAAATTATCTGACAAGCTGACTTAGTAGTGCTGGCATAAGATGGAGTGGACTCAACTTGACACCTAGGAGCCTACTTTCATTAAGGTTGGCGCAGTGTCTAGTTAATCTGTCTGACACAAACAGTTTCTCCAGCAGCCCATATTAATGGTATTGATCAACGTCAGATTACCTGCTCCCTCTGTCCTCTGTTGAGAGTATGAGATTTTCCTTCCAGTAAATGCTTCTATTTTATATTGCTCCGTTTCTTTCACATCGTTGCTCAATAACCTGTCTCCTTTATTACATACACTTCTTAAAAAGTGACACTTTGGGGAATAATGTATCAAAAGTTTCAATAAAGAATGCCGCCAGCATTTGACAAGTGAGGTGGCTGGAGCGGAACAGAGAAACAGAGGCTGACCATATCAGTCAAAAGAAAGATAAATAGTTCATAAACTTGTTGACTTCTCCACTTTATTACTTTTGTCTCTGCTTTTTTCCCACCTGCCTGTAGGACTATCTTGCCGCATACAATTACGCGTTTACCCCATAGAAAACTGTCTTTCCCAAGCTTTGGAGTCCTATGGGAAAAGTTTGGCTGTTGGATATGATTTAGTTGGCTGTGTGTAAGCGTCATTAGATCATTTCTTAGTGAAGGCGCTCTGTATTGGGTCTGTAGATACTCTATTATAGTAATGACCACATTGCCCTTTTTGACATAATTTGGGTGATTTGATCTTCAACGAAGACGTGAGGGAAGGCAGAAAGAGACAATATCCGTCCCTCGTAATAATTTGTATGTGTAACCTTTTTCCCTTTTGTTTTCTTACCTGACTAGGAGGCGTTACCATGGCGGATCCCGAGACACCTGGACGCCAGCGTTCTGCCAAGTCCAAACGTTCAGGGAAGGGCCGCAAGGACAAGAGCTCCTCCAGCACTCCTGTTCCCGATAAGAACCTGGACGAGGAGGAACTGGGGATGGATTCTAGAGGTACCGTTTAGGAGAAGGAACACACACACAATCTCACTGTTAGTCCAACGGTTGAGCAGGCCACTCAATATCGTGTCACATGAAAGCATTCTGTAGTTTTTCTTTGCAAAGATGAGCCTTACGAGCTTATATGGGGTAGTGAATGCACTTTCTTCTTATATAGCTAAATTGGACAATTAACAACATGTCGTATGCATACCGTCTTAAATGTAATTTACAGTAAGTTATGGAAATGTCAAGGCTTTTTTTTTTGCTTTTGTTCAAAAGTCAGATCATGGAATTAGATGACGTGGCGTATCATTTTGACAAATAGAGTGATTTTTCTCTGGAGTCTGCTGAATCCACTTACTTTTTGTCTTGTAGGGCTCTGCACAATTATATCATATTTAAACTCGGAGTCTTAAGCACTGTCTAAAGTAATGACCGCTCTAAGCGACAGAAATGAAAAAGAAAAACGCCGGGCCTGATGATCCAGACAATGTGAACATGCCGTTCTGAAAACGCGGTCTCGTAACACTTGTCAGCCTGCTTTCAGAGGTCGAGTCATTGAGCTGTTCCTCCTTCTGCCTCCGTGAATGTGCTCCCTTTGCCTGCCCTTTTGACAGAGGAAACCCCCGAGGAGGAGCACCCGGAGCCTGACCCGGCTGCTCCTAAAGAGGTGGACTTGTACAGCCTCAGAATGGTAAGCTCATCAAGCCCTGCTAACGGACTGCATGTCAGCAGTGACAAATGACACGTCAAGGAGCCTCCTGTTTTACCCGCCGCCGACGGTTGTGTTCCTGTTCCTTCAGACATCTACTGCAGATGGCAAACCTAAAAAAGATCGATAGTGTGTCCTTGGCCTGTTAAGTGAAAAACAGCACGCAGTAAACATCTCACATCTGACCACCAGCCGTTGTTGACAGCGTATGCCAGTGCTTTGCTGTTTCAGATTAAAAAAAAAATAAACAAAATCTGGCCTTGTCTAAACCATGCGCTAACATAAACTTTACAGACACTCTCTACTTTCACTTGCATGCAGTTTTAATCCATACATGTGAACTTGAAACTTTTGGTATGCAAAAAGCTGTCAGGACGGTGGAGCAGATTGTAAGAATATTTTAAATGTTATAACAGGTTGAGTTGGCTGGTCCACGGTCAGTGAACCTGCGCTGCTAATTTCCTCCCATCAATTGAATTAATGGAATTAAATACCGGTTTGTGCACGGTAACATATCTTTAGCATATATCTGCACAAATTCAGCACGTGTGGGTGTGTGTATTTGTGCGCGTATGTGGGTCTTTGGAAAATGGCAGCTGTGGAGCAGAGTTGCATACACATTCACGTGCGCGCGTTCACTTACATACACACACGCACACACGCAACACAAACATTCCCCACCGGCTAACCTGGCTGTTAGCATAATTCCACCAGACAGCCCTGTGCCCTGGGTGTAATCTGCATAGTAACATCATGGGTGCAGTAAAGGGGAGGTGGGCCTCCCACCACCACCTGCTGTGGTTTGAAATGACAGGGGAGGGCTGGCGGGGGGCGGAGGGCGAGGAGGACGGCGGGGCGCGCCAGGCACAATTTGAATGATGATACGCCAAGTCCTAATCAGGGTGTCACGGGTCATTACATGTAATTGCCACAACTTTTTTATCTCTCCGAGGGGGTTGTGTTTTTGTTCCATAAAGTGACGTCATGGCATCCATCTGCCTCACCTTCCCCCGTCTGTTTCCCCCCTCTCCTCTGGTCCCGTCCGCCCCATGTGAAGCGGGCGTCGTTCAAGAGTCGCGTGGCGCTGACGGGCGTGACGGAGGCCTCGTGGACGGAGGAGAACGACCGGGCCCTGGACAAGTTCATCCACGACCCCTCCATCAAGACCCTGGTGGTCTACCTGGACCCGTACGCCGGCCTCAGGCTGGACTACGCCGTCCCCTCTCAGGTACAAACGACTCACGAGGGCGACGCCCGCGCACTCTTCATCAGACATGTGGACTAAAAGCATTGGTTGACTACCTTTTTCTTTTTTTTTTTTCAATTGAAAAATATTGACAAAGAAAATGAATTTCGAAATATCTGCTCGTTCTGCTTCAGACGAATTAAGACGAGATGAAATAGCTGCCTGTGTTTTAGCAGTCAACTTAAATCGAAGTTGCCTTCCCAAGGCTTTGGTTGTTTTACTTTTTACCGTTTCATTCAATTGAATGACAAACTCTCATTATCTTCCTGCCTCTTTTTCATTTGATGTTTATTTGTCCCAGCTCAGCGGCTGCATAGCTTTTGTCCTCGCAATTTTGAGCAAATGCCAGGCCATTACAGTTTAATTTAAACAAGCTAAGTTGAGAGCGCTCCAAAAGCTAGAACCCTGCAGTGTCTGCCAAGGTAAAGATAAATATCAATTATATGATTGATTTGATGACATTAGGAAAACTTGACATTATGCGTCATAGTGCCTGCTCTGGCTTTGGTGGCAGTGACACTCACCTCAGAGCAAATTCATTGTTCAGTTTAGCCAGATTGTAGAAGCTAGTTACAGTTAGCATCAGGCACTGCCCTCTTGCCTAGGGCGCTGCGTGTATCCCACGGTTCAAGAGGTTGTTTAAAAGTGTACATAAGCCTTCTGTGGCGCAGTGGTTAGCACTGTTGCCTCACAGTAAGAAGGTCCCGAGTTCGAATCCCACCTGAGGGCCTTTCTGTGTGGAGTTTGCAGGTAAATTGGTCACTCTAAATTGTCCGTAGGTGTGAATGTGTGTGTGAGAGATTGTCTGTCTATGTGTTAGCCCTGCGATGGACTGGCGATCCGTTCAGGGTGTACCCTGCCTCTCGCCCGAAGTCAACTGGGATAGGCTCCAGCCCCTCGTGACCCTGCATAGGATAAGCAGTTCTGATAATGGATGGATGGATAAGCCTTCTGTCCATTCCCCTTAGGAGTCACAAGACTAAAATATTGACGACGGTTTGACTAACAGGAAAACAGACTACCGCTGATTAAAAACAAAATGAAACAACAAAACTTTGACTTTAACACAGCTCCTATTTTCAGTATGCGACGAGGACTTGCGATGAGAACTGCTTGTGAAACACTGCGCCCATGGGGAGTTATGGTAGAGAGGACCGGCCAAAGAGGTAGAACGGAAAGACTGCCTATAAACAGCTTCCGAAAGGCTTTCTTTTCCCCCCACTTTTTCACACTTTTCCTGGGACTTTCCTACTTATAGGAATAGTTTGTCTTATTGGGAAATAAGATACGTTCCTCCTTGCACTCAGTCAGATGAGATGATCCAAATAAAATAAAATCAATGCTATTGTTGTACGACTAATAAGGAGTTATTTAGTTATTTGTGGCCTGTCTTTGCCCAGCAAAGTGTTTGCGTACAAGTGTGTAGTAGTAGTGACAAAAAAAAACATGGGTTAATTATCTCAAAGCTGTGTTGTTTACATGGTGTATCTTCAGTATTTCACACGTCTGGAGAATAAAATGTTACAGTGTTGTTGTTATTGGAAAGGATATGCAGTTCGACCTGGTTGAGAGACAGAAGCAGAGTTTTACATACTGTTTTGTCTTGAAGGAAGAGAAGCCCTCCAGGTGTTGCACCTCTCCTCCCCCGGCTCTGGCCCCATGGGCTGGGCACCAGGCACCGCACTGTACTCACCCCACCACAGAGAAGAGGCTCTGTAGGATCCTCGTCCACTCTGCCAGACCTTCTTATCGCCTTTCATTCTGCCTAATAAAAACGTCAAAACAAAAGCCCTGAAGGAGGCCGCACTGCCCACACTCCTTACAACAGATAGATGGGAGGTAGCGATTGCTGCAAGGCCTCTCTCCAGAAACACGCACACACACAAACACACACGCACACACACCTCGTGTGCTGCTGTGCCGCGTGCTATTACCGCCGATAAGAGCTTTTGTAGATTGTGATAATGATGTCCCTGAATACCAAGCCAGCCGCATCTAAAGAGACCCACAGGAATTAATAATAAACCTCCACATTTTCACCGCCGCAGCGGTTTCCCGCTATCAGGAGAACACTAAAGAGAATCTGGGAGGAAAAAGCGGGAAATAATTATGTACTTCTGTATGTTTGCTGCTCTTGGAAGGCTCATAACCACCCTGTTTTTTTGTCCCCCTTTTTGTCCTCTGTGCTTTTCTCTCTCTCACTCCCTCTCCCTCTCCCTCTGTCTCTGTCTCTCTCTCTCTCTCTCTCTCTCTCTCTCTCTCTTCTCTCTCTCTCTCTCTCTCCTGTCTCTCTTTCCCTGCGCCGTGCGGACAGGTGGTGGAGCAGCTGGCCTTTTTCGTGCGTCCCGGCGAGACGCCGCTGGCCGAGGAGACGTTCGAGAGCGCCGTGCAGTTTGGCACCGTGCGCGGCAACGCCACGGAGAGCCTGCTGCGGCAGATGAACGGCGTGCACGCGCCCCAGGTCACCCTGAGCACCGCCTGGCCCGAGAGCATCAAGAACAACTACCTGGCCCACATGCACCGCTTCCTCACCAACCTTACCGGTGGGTGGATGAGAGGGCCAGGGGCGGCCCCGGGCCTGCCAACAGGGGAGGCGCTCCACGCAGGCCACACCTAAACTACCACCACTACAACTGTTACATCTTTAGGATGGTTTTGAGTGTGTTGTAATTATCAGCCGCTGTTTGGTCTCTCGTACGCATCGTCCACCAGCACAGTCCCCTCTCTCTCTCTCTCTCTCTCTCTCTCTCTCTCGCTCTCGCTCGCTCTCTCTCTCTCTCTCTCTCTCTCACTCTAGCACCCCCCCCTCTCTCTCTCTCTCTCTCTCTCTCTCTCTCTCTCTCTCTCTCTCTCTCTCTCTC